>CM043016.1:9090630-9213147 GCA_023690525.1 Holotrichia oblita | reverse complement strand
CTGTCACAAATATTAACAAGTTTCAATTCGTGAAAATTGTAATTTTTTTAAATTTGACAGCTGTAAGAATTATATTAAGAATATTAATTTTAGTGCGTTATTTTACAGAAACATTTTGACAGTTACACCTATCTAAGGCAGAAAATCTACTATTTTTACAGTTTGACAGCTCTTCATCCTATCCTAAAACAAGAAAATAGTCGCTTCTACAATTTCGGAGCTTCCTATTTGACAATTTAACAAAATCTGTTAGCATAGAAAAGTTCAAAACAGACTAATAAAAAAATTAACAATACCTCTGACAGTTGTCGCACTGTATTGTGACAGTTGTCACACACAATATTTTGTCAATAAGCAATTTCAACAGCAAGCAATTTGAGTGCTGTATTTATAATTTGACAACTGTTTACACTGTTTTGACAGTTAATTGTGTCAAAAATGTAACAAAAATAATTTTACAGTTTGACAGCTGTAAGAATTACTTTAAGTATAACGTCTGCTTAAAAAAAAGTAAGCGTTCAGTGTTAATAACTGCAAATAAAATGTAGTAAATGTTGAACGCGTCATAAGTAACCAACCAAGTGTTTTTACAGTTTTACAGCTTTCCGAGATATTTTGACAGCTATAACTCTAATACAAGAGCTGTAATGAATATGTTTACACTTTGATAGCTCTTCATCCTATCCTAAAACAAGAAAATAGTCGATTCTACAATTTCAGAGCTTCTTATTGGACAATAATTCAAATGATTACCGACGCTCTGCGTTTTATAGCTGCCAAAAGTATTTTGAAGGTTACCCGAAGTTAATAAATTTGACAACTGTTACATTACGTGTGTCGAAAATGCAAAACAAAAGTGATTATTAACAATACTTCTGACAGCTGTCAGAAGCTATTGTCAATAAGCATTTTCAAAGTTTGACATTTAGTATTTTGAAGCAGGTCACATTAAGTAAATCTGAAAAAGTGCTGTATTTATCATTTGACAACGTTTTAGACAGTTTCGACAGTTAAATGTGTCAAAAATGTAAGAAAAATAATTTTACAGTTTGACAGCTGTTAGAAGTACTTTAACTATAACGCCTACTAACAAAAAAGTATTTAGTGTTAATAGCTGCAAATCAAACGCAGTAATTTTAATAGTTGGATAATACGTGATAATAAGTAACTAACCAAGTTTTTTTTTGACAGCTATAACTCTATAAGAGCTGTAACGAATATAACGATAATAATAACTTTAGGGCTGTCGAAAGTATTTCGATGTTTTTATAATTCGCTTTTTGTTAGCTGTCAGACGTCAAAAGTTTTTATACTTTGACAACTGTCATCAATATTCCAACTATGACATTTACTAAAATAGCAAGGAAACAAGTGTTGTTATAGTCTGACAGCTGTCATAAATATATTAACTGCGGTACGTCCTCAAATGGTAAAAGAATAATTATTGTTGTAGTGTGACAGTTATCAATAAAAAACAAAACATAGAAGATGAGCAGCTGTCGAAACTATGAAAAGTAACTGTTTTTACAGCTGATTTAACTGTCTAACAGTTACAATTATTAGAATTTTAATAAATAACTATAGTTTTAGAACTGTCAAAAGTATTTCGCTGTTTTTCGAGTTCCCATAGATGTTC
Source organism: Holotrichia oblita (assembly GCA_023690525.1). Taxonomy (NCBI): domain Eukaryota; kingdom Metazoa; phylum Arthropoda; class Insecta; order Coleoptera; family Scarabaeidae; genus Holotrichia; species Holotrichia oblita. The sequence goes on along the minus strand of CM043016.1, from coordinate 9,211,511 downwards.
GAAAATGCTGTTTTTTAATACTTTGACAGCTGTCATCAATATTCCAACTATGACATTTACTAAAATAGCAAGGAAACAAGTGTTGTTATAGTCTGACAGCTGTCAAAAAAAACGAGCACGTGTTGAAACAACGGTTTTTACAATTTGCAGAAATATTTTGGCAGTCACTAACTAGAACTAGAGCATCAGAACTGTAACAAATTGCTCATTTTAGGAATGTCGGAAGTGTTTTGCTAAAGAATACCAGAAAATGCTGTTTTAGTAAGTCGATAGCTGTCAGAAATGTTTCTGTCGTTACACCTGTCAAAATCGTAAAACTATTGCGTTTAAAATTTGACAGCTGTCATAAATATATTAACTGCGGCACGTCCTAAAACGGTAAAAGAATAAGTATTGTTGTAGTGTGACAGTTATCAATAAAAAACAAAACATAGAAGATGAGCAGCTGTCGAAACTATGAAAAGTAACTGTTTTTACAGCTGATATAAACTGTCTAACAGTTACAATTATTAGAATTTTAATAAATAGCTATAGTTTTATAACTGTCAAAAGTATTTCGCTGTTTTTCTAGTACCCATAGATGTTAGAAAATGCTGTTTGTTTTAAATAATTTGACACCTGTCATCAATATTTCAACTGTGACATTTACTAAAATAGCAAGGAAACAAGTGTTGTTATAGTCTGACAGTTGTCAAAAAAAATCAGCAAGCGTTGAAACAACGGTTTTTACAATTTTCATAAATATTTTGACAGTCACTACTAGAACATTAGAACTGATGACTAACAAATAAGTCATTTTAGAGGTGTCGGAAGTGTTTCGCTATTTCGATAAAGAATGCCAGAAAATGCTGTTTTAGTAATTCGATAGCCTGTCAGAAATGTTTTTGTCGTTACACCTGTCAAAATCGTAAAACTATTGCGTTTTATATTTGACAGCTGTCATAAATATATTAACTGCGGTACGTCCTCAAATGGTAAAAGAATAATTATTGTTGTAGTGTGACAGTTATCAATAAAAAACAAAACATAGAAGATGAGCAGCTGTCGAAACTATGAAAAGTAACTGTTTTTACAGCTGATTTAACTGTCTAACAATTACAATTATTAGAATTTTAATAAATAACTATAGTTTTAGAACTGTCAAAAGTATTTCGCTGTTTTTCTAGTACCCATAGATGTTAGAAAATGCTGTTTGTTTTAAATAATTTGACACCTGTCATCAATATTTCAACTGTGACATTTACTAAAATAGCAAGGAAACAAGTGTTGTTATAGTCTGACAGTTGTCAAAAAAAAAATCAGCAAGCGTTGAAACAACGGTTTTTACAATTTTCATAAATATTTTGACAGTCACTACTAGAACATTAGAACTGATGACTAACAAATAAGTCATTTTAGAGGTGTCGGAAGTGTTTCGCTATTTCGATAAAGAATGCCAGGAAATGCTGTTTTAGTAATTCGATAGCCTGTCAGAAATGTTTTTGTCGTTACACCTGTCAAAATAGTAAAACTATTGCGTTTAAAATTTGACAGCTGTCATAAATATATTAACTGCGGCACGTCCTCAAATGGTAAAAGAATAATTATTGTTGTAGTGTAACAGTTATCAATAAAAAACAAAACATAGAAGATGAGCAGCTGTCGAAACTATGAAAAGTAACTGTTTTTACAGCTGATTTAACTGTCTAACAATTACAATTATTAGAATTTTAATAAATAACTATAGTTTTATAACTGTCAAAAGTATTTCGCTGTTTTTCGAGTTCCCATAATGTTCAAAAATGCTGTTTTTTAATATTTTGACAGCTGTCATCAATATTTCAAATGTGACATTTACTAAAACAGCAAGGAAGCAAGTGTTGTTATAGTCTAACAGCTGTCAAAAAAGAAACCAGCAAGTGTTGGAAACAACGGTTTTTACAATTTTCAGAAATATTTTGACACTCACTACTAGAGCATTAGAACTAACTAACAAATAACTAATTTTAGAGGTGTCGGAAGTGTTTTGCTATTTCGATAAAGAATGCCACAAAATGCTGTTTTAATAATTCGAAATTCTAATAAATAACTAGTTTTAGAACTGTCAAAAGTGTGGTGTTTTTTTTTTAATTTGACAGCTGTCATCTATATTTTAGTATTGACTCTTGTTAAAACATCAAGGAAATACGTTTGATAGTATTTCTCTATTTCTTTTAATAACTCTATAGATGTTTTAGAAAGTGCTGTATTTTTTTAAATAATTTGACAGCTGTCATAAATGTTTTTGTTGTTGTAACCGTAAAAAAAAATATTGTGTTTACATTTTGACAGCATTGGGCGGGCTTATATCCCACCAATTAAATTTAATTAACGAAAAATAAACAAAACAAAATTATTTATAATTAATTATTAATTCTACAGGTCTTTTATCGATAAGCTTGGAATCACCATGGTTTGAACCAGCTTCTACTAAACAACCTGATATTACAGCCGCAGAAGCTTTGTTCACGTACACGGTAAGTTATTTTGTATCAGACGGTCAGAATTAAATCTTACCTTTAAACACTATTTAGCTGCGTCAATTCGCCGATCCAATCTTCAATAACGGCCAGTACCCCACGGCAATGCAAGAAGATATTTCTAGAAGGAGTTTAGCCGAAGGTTACCTCACGAATCGTTTACCCAAATTCACCAGCGACGAAACGGCTCACTTACGAAATTCGGCCGATTTCTTCGCTTTAAATTTCAACACAGAAATCAAAGTTTACGGCAAGAATTACAAAGAATCCGATCCATCGAGTATTTATAAAGACGCAAGCGTGGAACCGATTTTTAAAGATGATTTGAACGTGTCTTCGAGTTGGATTAAGGTGCTCAATTTCCTGTTTATGCTCGTCCTATTTTAAGATTGTAATTTCAGGTAGTACCTGAAGCGTTTCGAAAAATTTTGATCAAGATTAAAGAGGTTTACAAGAATGTTCCAATCTACATTACGGAATGTGGTTTCCCCGATGGTGGGGAATCGGAAGATTACGATAGAATTCAATTCCATCAGGTTAGTTTTCAAATTATTTTGATCGATCTTCTTGAGTTCTTTTGCAGTTATATTTGAGCGCTTTATTAGAGTCCATTTACGAAGATAATGTTACGATTATTGGATATAATGTGAGGAGTTTGATGGATTGTTTCGAATGGAATGAAGGTTATACGTACGTTGTTTATCCCTTTTGATACATATCCAGTATAAATATAATATACCTTTGTTTTCCAGGACAAAATTTGGTCTATACCAAATCAACGACAAAACTAGAATACCCAAATTATCATCGGTGGCTTTTAAAGAAATCATCCATAACAGAAAATTACCTGCAGATTTAACAAAAAAACCTTGATTCGAATTGTATTTTGTTTATTTAATCACACACAAGATATAAACATAGAAAAAGAATTAAAGAATAAGATAAAAAAAGAAAAGTTTAATATTATGCAGCCCTAACAAGACCCATCCTCTTATTCACAATATCGTAGATGCTGTAATATCGAGCCAAGAAAGCTCCACCGAGGACCCATCTTTTCTGTTCGGAAACGGTTGTAGCTGCTGTAAACGCCGAGATGCAAGCCGTAAACGGACCAACCGACAACTGAAATACACAATATACAGAGCGTTACTTCTATATAGAAACGATCGCATGGTAATAGTACTAGTTCTTACCTGTTGAGTGTAATCCGGACCGGTTAGATTAAACATAGTGCCGCCGATTACGAACGTCAAAGCTGGTAATTTGTTGATGGTGTCGCATTCCACCTTTAAAAATTATTATAGAAAGGAAAACAAATTAATTAACACAAAATAAACGTTTGACAGCTGTCAAATAAGTTTCAATAACCGTCACATAGTGCAAACAGTTATTTTTCATGTTCTCCCAAAAATTCGGCTGAACTTTCTGACAGCTGTCAATCAATAAATCAGCTGTCAAATTTTGTTTAACAGAAATAACTGTAACTGTCAAAAATAGTTGTTCATGCGATTTAAAAACTCGTAAAATTGTCGGATTTATTTCTTGGTAACTGTCAAAACTGTAGCAGTACAAAAAATACTTTTTGCAGTTTTATCTTTAGTTTAACTGGTGTAACTGTCAAAATAACTGATTTTCATGATTTGAAAAATCATAAAATAGTTAGTTTTATTACTTTTGATAACTAACGGACAATTTTTAACAAACATAACCGTAAGGGAATATTTTAAAAATATTATTTGTAGTTTTATAGCTGTCAGGAATATTTAAACTGCCGTAACTGTCAAAAATAGTTGTTCATGCGATTTAAAAACTCGTAAAATTGTCGGATTTATTTCTTGGTAACTGTCAAAACTGTAGCAGTACAAAAAATACTTTTTGCAGTTTTATCTTTAGTTTAACTGGTGTAACTGTCAAAATAACTGATTTTCATGATTTGAAAAATCATAAAATAGTTAGTTTTATTACTTTTGATAACTAACGGACAATTTTTAACAAACATAACCGTAAGGGAATATTTTAAAAATATTATTTGTAGTTTTATAGCTGTCAGGAATATTTAAACTGCCGTAACTGTCAAAAATAGTTGTTCATGCGATTTAAAAACTCGTAAAATTGTCGGATTTATTTCTTGGTAACTGTCAAAACTGTAGCAGTACAAAAAATACTTTTCGCAGTTTTATCTTTAGTTTAACTGGTGTAACTGTCAAAATAACTGATTTTCATGATTTGAAAAATCATAAAATAGTTAGTTTTATTACTTTTGATAACTATCGGACAATTTTTAACAAACATAACCGTAAGGGAATATTTTAAAAATATTATTTGTAGTTTTATAGCTGTCAGGAATATTTAAACTGCCGTAACTGTCAAAAATAGTTGTTCATGCGATTTAAAAACTCGTAAAATTGTCGGATTTATTTCTTGGTAACTGTCAAAACTGTAGCAGTACAAAAAATACTTTTTGCAGTTTTATCTTTAGTTTAACTGATGTAAATGTCAAAATAACTGATTTGCATGACTTGAAAAATCATAAAATAGTTAGTTTTATTACTTTTGATAACTATCGGACAATTTTTAACAAACATAACCGTAAGGGAATATTTTAAAAATATTATTTGTAGTTTTATAGCTGTCAGGAATATTTAAACTGCCGTAACAGTCAAAAATAGTTGTTCATGCGATTTAAAAACTCGTAAAATTGTCGGATTTATTTCTTGGTAACTGTCAAAACTGTAGCAGTACAAAAAATACTTTTTGCAGTTTTATCTTTAGTTTAACTGGTGTAACTGTCAAAATAACTGATTTTCATGATTTGAAAAATCATAAAATAGTTAGTTTTATTACTTTTGATAACTATCGGACAATTTCTAACAAACATAACCGTAAAGGAATATTTTAAAAATATTATTTTTAGTTTTATAGCTGTCAGGAATATTTAAACTGCCGTAACTGTCAAAAATAGTTGTTCATGCGATTTAAAAACTCGTAAAATTGTCGGATTTATTTCTTGGTAACTGTCAAAACTGTAGCAGTACAAAAAATACTTTTTGCAGTTTTATCTTTAGTTTAACTGGTGTAACTGTCAAAATAACTGATTTTCATGATTTGAAAAATCATAAAATAGTTAGTTTTATTACTTTTGATAACTATCGGACAATTTTTAACAAACATAACCGTAAAGGAATATTTTAAAAATATTATTTGCAATTTTATAGCTGTTAGGAATATTTTAACTGCCACAACTGTCAAAAATAGTTGTTCATATGATTTCAAAACATATGTACATAATAGTAATAAAACTGTTGCAGTACTACAAAAGTTACTTCTTATAATTATATTCTGGTATAACTGTTAAAAATACTTGTTCTAATTTGACATCTGTTGGAAAATTATCACCTGACAACAGTTAAAAATCCTTGTTTCTATAACTTGGCAGCTGCTAACAGGGTTTTAATAGTTATAATTGTCGAAATTAAAAAAAACCGCCGTTAGGGCAGTTCTTGTGATAAAATAGTTAAAATAATTTGACAGCTGTCACCAGAATTCTAATATAACTGTCAAAATATTTCGTTAAAAATTTTAATAACTTTTATAACGGGAAGTAAACAGTTTGAAATGACAGAATAATTTAAAAATAGTTATTTTAGTTTAATGGCCCTCTGAAAAATATTTGAATACCTGTAAAAATGCTTATTTTCATAATTTGACAGATGCTAACAGGATTTTAATAATTTAAAAATGGCCAATTTGACAGTTAAGTGATATAATAGGTAAAATAATTTGACAGCTGTCATGAAACTTCTAAATAAACCTATCGAAATGTTTTGTTAAAAAAAATTGACAGTTCGAAATGTCAGAATAATTTTAAAAATAGTTATTTTTGTTTAATGACCCTCTGAAACATGTTCGAATAGCTATAGCAGTTAAAATAGTTGAATCCATAGTTCGATAGGTGTCAAAACGACAAAATAGTTTTGATAGTTTCATATCTGTTCGGAAAATTATTAAAAATGGCCGATTTGACAGTGCTGAAGTGGTGTAATAGTTAAAATAATTTGATAACTGTCATCCAAATTCTAAATAAACCTATCAAAATGATTCTTGAAATGTTTTGTTAAAAAATTTGACAGCTCTAAATGGGATTTAAACAGTTTGAAATGTCAGAATAATAAAAAAAATGGTTATTTTAGTTTAATGACCCTCAGAAAAAATGTTTGAATAGCTGCAGCAGGTAAAACAGTTGAATCCATAGTTTGACAGGTGTCAAAACGACAAAATAGTTTTGATAGTTTTATAGCTGTTCGAAGATTTTCACTTGACAGCAACTAAAAATGCTTGTTCTTATAATTTGACAGGTACTAACACGATTTTAATAATTAGAATTGTCAAAATTGTTAAAAATGGCCGATTTGACAGTTAAGTGGTATAATAGTTAAAATAATTTGACAGCTGTCTGAAATATTCTGAATAAAACCATCAAAATAATTCTCGAAATATTTTGTTAAAAAATTTGACAGCTCTTAATGGGAATTAAACAGTTTGAAATGTCAGAATAACATAAAAATAGTTATTTTAGTTTAATGGCCGTCTGAAAAATGTTTGAATAGCTATAGGAGTTAAAACAGTTGAATCTATAGTTTGATAGGTGTCAAAACGACAAAATAGTTCTAATAGTTTTACATCAGTTCGAAAATTTTCACTTGACAGTAACTGAAAATGCTCATTCTTATAATAAGGTGGTAAGTTTAAATAATTTGACAGCTGTCATCCAAATTCTAAATAAAACTATCAAAATGATTTCTGAAATATTTTGTTAAAAAAATTGACAGCTCTAAACGGGATTTAAACAGTTCGAAATGTTAGAATAATTAAAAAAATAGTTTTGTATAGTTTGATGGCGCTCTGAAAATGTTTGAATAGTTGTATCTATAATTTGACAGCTGTCAATATGATAAAATAGTTTTGATAGTTTCGTAATCTGTTCGGAAATATTCATTTGGCAGCAGTTAAAAATGCTTGTTTTCGTAATTTAACAGATGCTAACAGGATTTCAATAGTTAGAATAAGTGTTAAAATGATAACAAATGGCCGAAATCAGAGTTAAGCGATATAATAGTTAAAATAATTTGACAGCTGTCACTATAATTCTAATAAAACTGTCGAAATGATTCTTAAAATACTTTATTCCAAAATTTGACGGCAGTTAGCGGGATTAAAATACTTAGAAATGTAAAAATATTTAAAAACTACTTAAAATAATTTGACAGCTGTCATCACTTAACAGTTAGAGTTGTCAAAATGGTTAAAAAACAATTTCTTTCCTCTGAAAATGTTTGAATAGCTGTAACAATTAAAATACATAAATCGATGTGTTCGTAATTTGACAGCTGTCAGCAAAATTCTTGTTGTTTAACTGATATAACAGTTAAAAATAATTGTTTTCTAAATTTGATGGTTTTTATCTACATACACAGAAAAAATACATTCTTATGAATATACCAATTACAAAAAAATGTTGATAACCTACCTGGTATTTCCCAAAGTAAAATGGTTTTGCACTTATTTGTTCATTAATCATGCTTAACATATTCTGCGAGGTGATAACACTGTTAGTGCTGGTATCGGCCAAACCAGTACATTCATTGTCGCAAATGGTGAATATCTTGTGATTGATTTCGAAAAATATTCTGCAAAAATACATTTTTAAAAAGATATCAGAAATTTTATATTAATTATCATACTTATCGATTGAGAACTCCCACAAAGCTGTGGCGCTATTTACCGGCACGTAAGTAATTCTATCTGGTATCGTATTCGTCACGTGAATATGTTTCTTATCGATAGCGCCTAAAATTATGCTTCCACCTTTCGGTGAAGATTTATCCCTGTTTAAGAAAATCGAAAAGACCGGTTTAGTAATGTTAGTTTGATTTAAAACGTTTTGGAAAAACGGATTGACATCGTTTTGTGGGAATCCCAATCCGACAACCCCATCTGCTTTAGTAAAAATGTACCAATAGGGTACGCTCGTCATTTCAACGAAAGTTTGATTAACCGTTGTATGTCCCATCTAGAATAGATTTAAATTAGAATAAAATTAACGCAATTAAGAGCAAATTTTTAAACCTTCAATGCATCTCTCGAATAGTATCCGGTTAAATTGTAAGTTCCTTCATTTACGTTAAAAGGTCGGCCGTCTTTTACGTACGTTGATGAGTGTTGATGATTGTATTTATTGTGGAACCCTAGATATTGAGAATTAAATAAAAAAAATTAAAGATTTAATTTTATTAACACTTACAACAACCAACTTTTTGATAGGGCAATCGTTAGACATCATCCATGTTGTGGACCATGCTGTATCGAAAATTACTCTTATAGGTTTTCCCGGATTTCCAATTTTGATTTCCGAATAAAATTCCATCTGTTTTTTTTTGAAAATACACAAAAAATTAATTTTGGTAAAAAGTTTCATTTAATTGATGATAGATGGCGCTAGTTTAAGTAATCTAGAAATGTCAAATTAATAAAATGACATAACCTATAAGTTTATATTTATATATATAAAAATAAATAGCAAGTTTATTTATAATAAAATTTGCTTCGTAGATAATGGATAATATAACAGCTGAAGAATTAAACGACGATCTAATAAATTCTGATTTGTTTAAATGTAAACAATGCTTGAAAATTTTAAGATTACCGATTAGGTATGTAGAAAACGTTGGGAATTTTTGTAAAGGTTGCGCACCTATAGGTTCGATTTCGAAAGATAACACCGAATTAGAGAACGTCTTAGTGAAACTCTCTGTGCCCTGTCGATTTGAACCAAACGGGTGTAAAACGAAATGTAACGTTAGATTAATCGAAAAGCATGAGAGTACTTGCAATTTCCACAGTTTAGTGTGTCCTTACACCTATTTTAATGAATGCAACGAAGAGTGGATTACGAATATAGCCGATCATTTCTTAAAAGTGCATACGCATTCGATTATTATCACCGAAACCGATACGATAAGTTTAAATCCTCAAATCGGAGCTGCGTATAATCGATTGAATTTGTTGATTGTGAGAAACGAGAAGTTTTTAGTGCATAATGTAAAGGAAATCGATGACGATAAAGTTTATTATTTCGTTTATTATATGGGGGATACCGATAACGTTGAAGATTTTATATGCAGTATCGATGTCATCACTAAAAGCACGAGGATCGAAACTAATGTGCCTTTAATGCACATATCGATGTTCTCAGCGATTTACGACAAAACAAAAGCTGCGAATTTTAATATGACATTACTACGAGAGATTTTCGACGATAACGTTAAAGTTTCTGTAAAAATCCAATTAAAATCGAACTTATATTCGGAAAGCGATGAACGTTTATTGAATTGTTTCGAATGCCCGGTTTGCAACGCACCGATGCGACCACCGATTCTGCAATGCCTCTCCGGACACAGTATTTGCAATAAATGTCGACCGAGGATTAACCACTGCCCGACTTGTCGTTCGAATTATGGAAGTACACGGAATTACACTTTAGAAAATTTGAGCGCGTCGATTAAATACCCTTGTACGTTCCGTGAATTGGGTTGCCGAGGAGTTTTCTCGGTGAGCGACATTAATCGACATGAAAACGAGTGCCTTTTAAAACCGTTCAATTGCCCCTTTTCCGAACATTTACATTGCGTTTGGGATGGACCGCTCAATAGCATCGTCGGGCATATAAAAGTAGTCCACCCCGATCAGATCGTTTTTAATAACGTTCACATGGAGACGATCCCCTATTCGAATGATAATCAATTCTTTCACATGAAGATCTTGGTAGCGTACGGTAAGATCTTCAGATTATGCCATCAACGACATATCGGAAATCAGAACGGTTATTGGTCGGTGCAATTGATCGGTGCGAAAGGTGAAGCGAAGAATTACACCTGTCATATCGGTCTTGTCGATTTGAAGCATCCCGATAGGAAGTTGGTCAGGTCCGATGTGTGTCAGGATATGTCAACGCAGGATTTCATGTTCAATCAATGTATTGTGATGCCGTTGAATGTGGTTTATTGGTTCAGTAATAACGGTCAATTGCAATTCTATTATAAGGTTGTGAATCATGTTACCGCTTGAGGCTTTAATTGTATTTATCAGAGTTATTAAATATTATATATCGTGAGGTTTATTTACAGCTTTTTAAAAGTAATCGTATCAAGAGAGATGAATTGTATTTTGTTATTTAAAAAAATAAATAGATATTTTCACTATTTTTCCTGTTTTATTTCATTATTAATTGATGTACCAGCCCCTCTCAAACAAGGCTTTCAATAAGAAATAATAAAATTAATTAGTAATTAAATAAAAATTAATACAATCAAATACGTGCTGCCATCTCTTATAAATCACTGGCATACACAAAATAGTTTGTATCTCCCGTTAAAATCTATAGATGGCGCCGTAGTCACAAATCGTTTTTATATAAAAATTAATTAATTAATTGCTTTTTATCAATTGCATCTAATGAAAATTATTCTTTGTTAAACGGAGTAAATTACTTTAATTAGAAGGTGGTCTTATTTATTAAAAAAAAAGTAATTTTAATTATAAATACGTGCTGCCCTCTCTTATAAATCAGACAAAATTTTGAAGCGTTTCGATTTAAACAAATTAGGTGGCGTTATTTGACAATAAAATATAAAATTTAAATAAAATTACTTCCAAAATGTGTAACATTCCTTTCTGGGGATTCAATTTGAGGACTGGATAGGCACAAACCTTAAATATCCGCATAAATAGGTTGCTATTTTTATATTAGATATAATAATTCACCAATATAGGCAACTAATTCAACACCTAGCTTACCTTCCATTAAAATGTATAGATGGGGCTGTAGTCAAAAATCGTTTTTATATAAAAAACTAATTAATTAATTGCTTTTTAACAATTGCATCTAATGAAAAATGATTCTTTGTTAAACGCAACAAATTATTTTAATTAGAAGGTGGTCTTATTTATAAAAAAAAAAGTAATTTTAATTATAAAAACGTGCTGCCCTCTCTTATAAATTAGACAAAATTTTGAAGTTTCTTACGAAGCGTTTCGGTTTAAATAAAGTAGGTGGCGCTAATCGATAATAAAATAAGAAATTTAAATAAAATTACTTCGTAAATATGAAGAATTTCTTTCTAGGAATTCAATTTAGGGATTCGATAGTAACAAATTTTAAATTTCTGCATAAAAAGGTTGCTATTTTTATATTAGATGTCACACATGAATACTTGGTCTGTTTTTCTTAAGCACATACAGATGGTGCTGCAGTTATTACTGAGTTTTACATGGTTTTTAATTTGTACTTCGTCTTTTTACTTATATTGTTAAAAATTGATGATAAATTCGATTCAAACAACAAAAAATGAAGCCAGAAAATAGAAGTGATAGAGAGCAAGGATTATTTGATATTCGTCCATATAAATGGATAAACGTCAATTGGAAACAAGGGGAAACACATTTTCGTTTATAATTTGACAGATTCTAGCGGGGTTTTAATGATTAGAACTGTCAAAACTATGAAAAATGGTCGATATGACAGTTAACTGTTATAACAATTAAAGATAGTTTTTATAGTTTGACAGCTGTCAGTAGAATTCAGACAGTTAGAATTGTCAAAAATAGTTTTAAAAAACTGTCATTATGGGCACTTCTAGATTGCTTTCCGCTAGTATAAAAATGTAAAGCATTTTACGAGACAAAAAGGTTTAAATATGATGCATTTCATGACACTGAATTGCAAGTTGCGATTTTGATCACGTTATTATAGTCTGTTTAATTTTGAGTGTCGCTGTATGTTTAACTTCAGATTAATTTTCAAATGTTTACCAACTTACATCTAAGAAACGTAACAGAGGAATCGTATCGTTAATCCTTGTAAAATTCTTCTTCTTTTCGTAAGGCTCCTTTAACCAATCTAGCCAAATATCGTGTTCGGGAATATTGGGTGATTTTAGAATCGATTGTCTAGGCGTTGGTTGTCTAAACAAATCCAGAACTCTGCAAATAAAAAAAAAGGATGTATGACACATAAATATGCATTAATAATACACAATAACGCATGCAGAATATGTTTATAATTAGTCTTCGGTGATAAGATTACTCAACTAGACAAAGTCTTGTTTATATAACAATATATGCGTAACAAAAAGAATTATAATATAATAATACTTACATTTTCGTGTTGGCAACACAAAAGAAGAACAATAAGCACGATGAAACTAATATGAACCTCATTTTATTAACAATTACAGCGTTTCAATCTTGTTAAAACGTGTTCTCTGAAGAATTAATAACGACGAACAAGCTCTAAAACAGCCAGGATGTTTATGAGGTACAAGTCGAGCGTGGAGAATCTTAAAATAGTAATGTTTTTAAAGCGTTCCACCGGTTGACCAGTAGAAATCGATCTTTTCCGGGGAATACCCTGCTAAGCTTGCTGTCTCCTTAACGCTGATACAAAATGTACACAAGTACATGAAAGGAAAAGGTAAATCTAGCATATTTAAGAGTAAATAATGTGCGTAAATATGAGATAATATTTATCGATTCTTCAGGATATAAATATTATATAAGCAAGAACCAGAATTTATTATCATATTAAATTAAACAAGATGACAGTATCGACCTTGTTTCCTATAAAATAAATATATGTGTAAGCTTGCTTATTTTATCAAAAATTGGATGCGAAATAGATTTCGTTCTTGTAGATTTATTAATATTTACTATTGATTTATTATCTTGTATAAATAGATTATATTTTTAAATCTAAATAATGTATTTTTTTAATTAAAATATTGATTTGACGTTTTTGATGAGGAGCGCCATCTGTTGAAGGGAGTACGTAATCATAGATGTCAAGAAATCTGATTTTTTAAATGAGTAAACGAGGACAGGAATGTAAAATTTAGCGGATTAGTTTTATAAATTAATAAGTTTAAATTGATTAGTAATAATTTTAAAAAGATTTAAGATTAAAACCATCATTAGGGAAGAATATGTATAAAATAGGCGTAGACGCTCTAGTAGTTCACGATTGAATTTACAGATGGCGCCGCAATCGTATTAAATTCACGCAGTGGTTAAGAGATGGAGCTAATGCATAAAGATATTTTTGGTACAATTTTCAAACAATGTTGCCTTATAATTGATTTCCAATAGGTTAAAAGGCGTTTTAAACAAATACTGTTCTATTAGGTAACCAAATACAAGAGGTTTTTATAAGTTGATATTTCATATATGTAATAGAGTGACATTTCTAAATAAAGGGAGGTTTCTTTTTCATTTTGAATACTATCGTTAATGAATTTATGAAAAAGAAACATAATCTAAGTCTTATAATCTTCTTTAGGAGTTAGTACCTTCTTCTGGAATCTTGTACGTTATTTATCGAGCTTTCAAAGTTTTATTTTACCCCTTTTTTTCAATGTTTTAAAGAAAACTGTAGTAGAATACGACAAATTTAGTTTAGCTGTACAATTTTATTAATTGTACTATAAATAAGGAGTATAAGGAAGTAATATGAGACGAAAAAAAAAATGTCTGTTTATCTGTTTGTGTATCAGCAGTTACTTTCCTCGGAGCTCCTGATTTCCTCCAATTTTTCTCGTGTGCTTCCTAATTTGACTTGATCAAAATTGGCATTAATAATTTAGTCTTTAATTTATTATTATTATGGTTTCTTTTTTTTTTTTAATTTTGCGTGACATGTGTTCTCTTTAAAACAACAGCTTCAGTACAGCAATATTCGAATGTTTAAAATAGGATAATCTTATGTGGTATCCATCGATGATTTAAATATTTCGTATTCTTTGCAAATATGAACAAAAAATTGATAAAAAGGAATAAAAATTACATTCTTCTGCCCGAAGAAATTTGCTTTCCGAATTAAATATAGGTATGTATGTATATATGTACAGGGTGGGCAAATTTCGATGTTTTAATAGGTGATCTCGGTAACTACAAGAGGTATCAAAAAACGGACCACGCATTCTCGATCTGTTTTTTCGAGAAGAGGATGATGGTGAAAACCAAATTTGGCTATCGGCTTTCGGTTTCGAGTTATCCCTGAAAATTCGATTTTTCCCATTTTCGTTTTATCACGATATCTCGGCTATTTATGAAAATTGACAAAAATGACTTTTACGTTCTTCAGGCACTTTTTTGATGAGAATGCAATGGCGTTAGAGAATTTTTGAAAAAATTTTCGAAATTCGAGGTAGGACATAAAGTTGTATTTTTTTATGTAACAAGTTGGCGCGTTAGACAGTATACTGTTGCCATGTGCAGATGTGCTTTTTATTTTGGTCATGCCTGTAGAATTGTTCATAACATTTGTCGCTTAAATAAACTAGTGAGACTGCGTTCTGTGCGAGCTCGCCATTTTTGATTAAGGCATTTCCTTCCTGATATCCGAGCTCATAACATCTAGGTAAGGTTATCATATTTATTTAAAAATTCTAACTTTAATCTCAGGTAATTTAATTTATTATTAAACATCTATTATTTTTAATGGCATCTTTATTTGAGAATTAATATTTTACATTTTATTTACAATATATTTCATGAGCACATGGTAACATTATATTTCGATTTTTAGGCTCTAAAGTTTTAATTGCTTAGTGCAATATAAGAGACGTATTAAGCCTTCGGTGCACATTTTCTGGGCACATTTGAATTAGCAGCTCCGCACTCAAATTTATACAGTGCTAATGATGCAAACCATAAAAGACTAGCCACTTTCTTCCGAGCTACTTGAGTGTCTATGGAGCCATTCATATAGCAAACCGAGTTGGCTGTTCCATTAATTGACGGTACAAGGCAAGAATCACCTAGTTCAGGGTGAAGGATTATCCCAATCTACATAGTATTAATTAGTAATGGCTGATTTTACTGGCATCCAAGTAGATGGCCGTGTCATTATTTTACCTGGATCTATCGAGGAGTAATCGTACGTGAGTCTACAGCGAAATATATTTCATTAATAATTTAATATCTTTATTATTATTTTAATTCTTACTACAATTTCAATAATTTGTCACTATTTATTAATATTTCTGCTACGGCAGGCACTTACTATATTGGTCGAATTTATGTAAACTCAATTACAGCTGTGAGTGGGTACACTTAACCTAAAATAAGTAAGGTTAATTCATTTATTCAATATTATAACTATTACACTTAAAATACTTACCAAAATTCAAGTCTATTGTAACAGAGATTATCAATTTTTCTTACTTTTCTTGTCAATTATGATTTCTTATTAATATATTTCACTGTGTCCGATTGTTGGCATTTGACATGTTTATTGTTTATAATTTGCCATTATAATCAGCTGAGCAGTTGTGTTCAACTAATGTTAGCGCTGCTATTCAATACCTGCATTCAGCCACTCACCTGTAAACACCCAAATTGCAACGAGCAACAATATTTTTGTAATTAAATTGTATTTGTTATTTTTACATGGAGGTTTTATTTTGATTATTGTTACAACCCTGACCACCTTGCCGTTTGGTCTCGGCTGGCGCCCACACATATAATTTAACATCACAAAGAAAACCCACGGCCCGCGTCCCGGTTCATGAGCACTGGTCAAATAAATTGCGCGTTTGCTTCGGCATTATTCAACTATTCGTCGCAAAAATTTGGCGCCCAACGTGGGGCCAGAAATTTTGATAGTAATTTTGGTGCCGCAATCTTTTTAGACTATTGTCATGTTCAGCAGCGGTTGGATTATGGGTTTGTAACTGTTTTTTTATCCCATTACCTTTCCCTATCCTGAGTGGCAATAATCAAAATACAATTAGTTGTTTTCAGTCGATTTGTTGCGGTTGTAATGTTGTTGCAGTTTTGCCGATTATATTATATTAGTGGAATTATTATTAGCACTGGTTGTCGGGATAATTAGTTGCAGTATTATCGCGTATAGTTTATTTAAATGTTGGAAGGAAATAAGTCGTTATTATGGTATTTACATTTATGGTATGTATGTGTTATTGTTGATATACACCCCTTGTTTAACGTTTTTGCGGATTATTCAAATATTTATAAGGTTGTATGTACATTCCTATGCTCGCGTATATTGATGCTAATTTTGATATCAATAAGTTGCTGTTCTTGCGTTCTTTGTTCTTGAACATTATTTTTTTAAATTACAATCAAGATACATATACCTGTCTATTTTCCCTGTTTCTTTGTCGAATTATTGTTCTGAAAGACAAGTAAAATTTTGATATTGTTGAACATGGAATTCAATTACTCAATGGATCCTACTCATTTAAGGACACATGAATTGAATTATGAATTAAAAATACGCGGAATTCTTCCAAACAAAGCTGATACTATTCAACGGAGGAAATGTTTGCGTGAAGCACTCAAAAACGATGTTGCTAGACCGAGTTTAAAATATAGCACCCCCGATTTTGATTTTACTTTAGAAAAAGCAGAACTTGATGGAAGTATTAAAACCCTCCAGGAACTTGTCGACGATTTTGATGGATTAAGAGATGATGTTCATAAAAGATTTCTTAGTCGTTATAATCATGTTATCGGAAGGTTACTACGTTTTGTAGAAGATAACGATAAGCCCGAAATCGCCGAATATAAGAGTGATAAAATTGTCATGGTAACTGCATTACTAGCAGATGTTAGTGACGTTATGGAGAGAAATCGACATACCACATCAGAGGAAATTCAACCTGGAACTTCAGTGAAGGCCGTTCCAATTTATAAATGGGGTATTACATTTGATGGCACAGTAAGAGGTGGTTCGGTAAATAGTTTCTTGCAAAGAGTTGAAGAGTTAAGAGTTGCCAGAAATACTACTAAGGCAGCGTTATTTCAATCAGCAGTTGATTTATTTACTGGTCAAGGTTTATGTTGGTATCGTGCAATCAAACCATTAGTAACTGATTGGGACTCATTGGTTGATGCCCTCAAAAAGATTTTCTTCCCGAAGATTACGACGAACAGCTATTGGATGAAATTAAATCCCGCACGCAAGGTGATAACGAGAAAGTTTCAATTTTTGTAGCTACTATGGAGAATCTCTTTAGTCGTTTAAATAAGAAGCTTACCGAAACAGAAAAGTTAAACATCGTTAAGAAAAACATTTTGCCATCATATCAGATTCATTTAGCTTTGTTGAACATAACTTCTATGTCACATTTAACGGAAACTTGTAGGAAGCTAGAAAATGCAGAGGTGTCCCTTCAGAAATTTCATCCTCCTCCTCGGAAGAATGTCGCGACCTTAGAACCTGATTTGGCCTGTTCTTCAGTTGTCAAAGCCGAAACTTACAAACACCATCCTCATCTTCAAGTTGCAGAACTGAGATGTTGGAAATGTAACCAAGCCGGACATTTTAAGAAAGATTGTAAAAAGAAAAGAGAAGGATTACGTTGTCATGGTTGTGGAAAACCTGGAGTAATACGACCAAACTGTAGTTGCACAAAAAACGACAAAAGGGAAAAGTCTATGTAAGTCGGCGAGTACCCTTACCCAGTCCTTCAAAGACTTACAATATTAGTAATTCATCAACGGAATGGAAGAATTGGTGTAAGCATGTTAGTAACTTTTATAAGAGTACTGCTGTTTTTCAGAACATGTTATTTATTAATCGTACGAATGATAATCGACCTTATATTAAAGTCAATATTTTCGACAAGGATTTAGAAGCCTTATTAGACAGTGGAGCTAGTCACTCTGTATTAGGTAGTGAAGGGCTTTATTTAACTGAAATGTTTAATTTAGATGTGTTTGATTGTAATGATATGTCCATTAGAACCGCTGACGGTACTAGACAAAATATACAGGGTTATATTATTTTACCAGTCCGAATAGGTGAATGCTTAAAACTATTAAAGGTCATGATAGTCCCATCTCTATGTCATAGTTTAATTTTGGGTAGCGATTTTTGTAAATTATTTGAGCTTCAAATCGATTTTGGTAGTAAAACTTATTATGTTCAAACCGTAAGTAGTGATAGTCCTAATGTATGCGTCATAAATATTATCCACGATCGTAAAACCTTAAATATTGATCAGAACCAAAAACTGAAAGATGTTCGCGATGCTTTTCAACAGTTGTCTTGGTTGGATGGCACAAAACTCGGGAGAACGAACAAAATAGTTCACAAAATAGATACTGGCGATGCAGAACCGGTTAAGCAACGTCAACATCCAATGTCACCGTATATGTTGCAATATTTATATAAGGAATTAGATCAAATGCTTGAGCTTGGTGTGGTGAGACCCTCGCAAAGTGCTTGGTCAAGTCCTGTACTTCTTGTCAAGAAACCAAATGGTGAGATGCGTTTTTGTTTTGACGGTAGGCGATTGAATTCACTGACGAAACGCGACGCATATCCCTTACCATTAATTGATTCAATTTTAGGAAAATTGTCTAATGCACGTTACTTATCTAGCATTGACATGAAAAGCGCGTTTTGGCAAATACCTTTAGAAGCGAATTCTTGTGAAAAATGTGCATTCACTATACCAGGTAGAGGTTTATATGAGTTTGTAGTAATGCCCTTTGGTTTATGTAACGCTGCACAAACCCAGCAACGATTAATGGATTCAATATTGGGCCCAGAGTTGGATGACTCTGTATTCGTATATCTTGACGATATTGTAATTGCTACGCCTACGTTCGAAAAACATATAGAAGTACTACAAGAGGTATGCAGACGACTTAAGAACGCCAATATCACTATCAATTCGGAGAAATGTAATTTTTGTCTATCTTCTTTAAAATATTTAGGTTTTATAATTGATCAAAACGGTTTGCGAACAGATCCTGAAAAAGTATCCGCCATGCTAAATTTTCCGGTACCTGAAACAGTAACCCAATTAAAACGTTTCTTAGGAATGTGTGGATATTATCGCCGTTTTTTAAAAGATTTTTCATCACTTACAGCTCCGATGACAGCTCTTGTAAAAGGAAAGAAAAAAGGACAGAAGTTAAATTGGACAAATGAAGCAGATCATTGTTTTCTTAAAATTAAGGAATTGTTAATTTCAGCACCTGTACTTGCAAGCCCAGATTTTGGCAAACCTTTTAGCATTCATTGTGATGCATCATCTGTTGGTTTGGGGTGTATGCTTAGTCAAGTGGACGATGAAGGACGTGAGGTAGTAATAGCATACGCTAGCCGTACCTTAACTGAACAGGAACGGATGTACACAGTAACTGAGCAGGAATTGGCCGCAATAATTTTTGGCATCGAGAAATTTAGACCTTATGTGGAAGGTATAAAGTTTAATGTCATAACGGATCATTATAGTTTGCTCTGGCTACGTAATCTGAAGTGTCCAAGCGGTCGGTTGGCGCGCTGGTCTGTTAAATTATCTCAATATGATTTTGAGGTAATTCATAAGAAAGGTAAACTGAATGTGGTTCCTGATGGATTAAGTAGAGCTCCCTTAGATGTTAATGTTATTTCTACATCAGTGGAGGAATTTAAAAAGGATCGATGGTACAAAGAGATGTGTGTTAGGGTAACTAACAAGGATGAAGATTTCCCTAACTGGCTCGTCAAGGACGGATATTTGTATAAACACGTCGTTTCCGAAGAAGTAATTGATACGAACATTCCGGATTGGAAACTGGTCATTCCAAAGTCATACAGAAGTGAAGTTTTGAAACAGTGTCATGATGATCCAGCATCAGCTCATCTGGGATTTTTCAAGACCTTATCACGAATACAGGAAATGTATTATTGGCCTAAAATGCGATCAGATGTCAAAAGGTATGTAAGGAACTGTAAAGTATGTTCAGCTCATAAGTACTCTCAACAAAAACGTCCTGGTTACATGGGTAAACCTAAAAATGTTAGCTTCCCGTGGGAAATTATATCAATGGATATTTTAGGACCTTTGCCCAGATCTAAAAAGGGTAATGCTTATCTTCTCGTAGTCTCTGATTATTTTTCAAAGTATGTTCTTTTACAACCATTGAGGAATGCTAATTCAAAATCCATTTGTCAATTTATAGAAAATGAAACCATTTTAGTTTTTGGAGCACCAAGAGTGATTATAGCGGATAACGCTACGATTTTCACTTGTCGTCAATTTAAAGATTTAGCACATCAATATGGATCGAAGATATGGTATAACGCCAGATATCACCCGCAAGTGAATCAAACAGAACGAGTAAATAAAGTGATCGGTGCAGCTTTAAGGTCTTATATCAAAGGAAACGATCACAGAACTTGGGATCAAGAGGTACCCAAGATATGTTATGCGCTAAGGACAGCTATTCATGAATCCACAGGGTACAGTCCCGCATACCTTAATTTTGGAAGATATATACCTTTGGATGGTCGTTTCTACTGTCGCGATAACGTAGCTAAACAAGAACTCAGTGTATTCAACCGAGATAAGTATGAAATAGAATTGGCTAAGTTACCTGATATATACAAGGATGTTCAAAACAAATTACGCCAGGCATATGGAAGGAATCAACGTTATTACAATTTACGAAAAAGACCTGCACAATTATTTCAAGTTGGAGATCAAGTATGGAAAAGGAATTATGTTCTCTCTGACGCAACATTGGGATTTGCAGCTAAGTTAGCACCTAAATATGTTCTATGCGAGGTAGCAGAGAAAATTTCCCCACTTGTTTACCGTTTATGCAATCAACAAGGTGAAGATCTCGGAAGATGGCATATGAAAGATTTGAAGCCGTACACAGGAGATGAAGATAGTGAATGATTGTGTCAATGAATCTGGGAATGGGAGATCTCGTGGATGCAGTATATGTGTGTGTGTGTTTGGGATATTCTCTTTATTTCTGTGTGTTCAGGTATTTCGAAGCAAAATTGCAACCATCCTTTTTTTTGCAAGGAAGATGTGCGTTGTACATTGATTTGAGTTAGTTTATTTTTTTGCCATAGTATCGCAGTCTAGCGTTATGTTTGTTATACACTGGATCTAGTTATAGTCTCAGTCACGATCACAATTCGACAGTAAATGTTTAATGAATAGAATGCATTCATGTCAAACCCTATTATGACTATTGATTGTTACATCGCGAGAGGTACCTATGTAACATTTCAACTTACCGAGTTAGATTTTGATAGCTTTGATTGAAAACAATAGTTTAGTTTTCAACTCAATAGAACCGCAATCCTTAGTGTGTATTTGCCCTTCAGGCGGGGCATAGAATACACCTGGGGTACTCTGCCTTAATGACCCCTTTTGGTACCGAGTTACAACTATGGACCGTTTTTTTTTTTGGAGTATGGCTTAGATATGCGAATTGTACTCATATGTGAATTTGACGTTTACCCGGATTTAACTTTGTAAATTAAGTTAGTATAAACGAATTTTATTTTAATTTAACAGTTTTCTTAGTATTTCGTAATTCCCAAGTCAATTTGTCTTTCGAAGGTGTTTATTATTTGGTTTTCGAGTATGAATAGTTATTAATTTTAATGACTTGGTTAGATAGTTATGTTTGAATTGTTTTATTTCTAGGAAGATTAGATCAACTTGGATGTTATGCGCATGTGTGTAGCCCAGCAGTTCCTTTCCTTTTCCTATTCCGAAGTTACGCACGAGGGCAGGCTAGACCGTAAGGCCGCATGGTCTCTTCAACCTTCCGCTTCTCTTTTACCTTTTCTTGCCCTGGTTTTATCCTGTTCTTCATTTACCATCATACATAAATGGTCTATTGTCCCTTCCTGACATTGCAGTGTGTATTTAGTGAAAATAGCATGTTAAGATAATGTGTGTTAAGTTGTTGAGCTGTCTTACCTCTTCAAGGGAAGTGTAGATGTGTTTGGGCATGGTTTTCATAAGTTAGGGTCTTTACCGTTTCAATTTGATATAGTGGTAGTCTTAATCTTGTTGCTACTTAATATTATAAAACTTTATTACATTTTGGTAGAATTTTGTTGAAATAACTGATGTCGCCTGTGAGTCCAGTATATAAATATTTTTGATACGAGCTTTAATAGTGTATATCAATAATTTCACATTGCTTTTGAGTTTCATAGTAATTTTATGTACTGCAATGCTTAACTTTTTTATTAGTAGTCTCTTGGTTTACTTTGAACTGGCTGGTTTTTGCTGTTAATTTCCAACATTTAAAAAAAAAAAAATTATAAATTTTTTTATCCAACTGAAGGGGGTGTGTAACAAGTTGGCGCGTTAGACAGTATACTGTTGCCATGTGCAGATGTGCTTTTTATTTTGGTCATGCCTGTAGAATTGTTCATAACATTTGTCGCTTAAATAAACTAGTGAGACTGCGTTCTGTGCGAGCTCGCCATTTTTGATTAAGGCATTTCCTTCCTGATATCCGAGCTCATAACATCTAGGTAAGGTTATCATATTTATTTAAAAATTCTAACTTTAATCTCAGGTAATTTAATTTATTATTAAACATCTATTATTTTTAATGGCATCTTTATTTGAGAATTAATATTTTACATTTTATTTACAATATATTTCATGAGCACATGGTAACATTATATTTCGATTTTTAGGCTCTAAAGTTTTAATTGCTTAGTGCAATATAAGAGACGTATTAAGCCTTCGGTGCACATTTTCTGGGCACATTTGAATTAGCAGCTCCGCACTCAAATTTATACAGTGCTAATGATGCAAACCATAAAAGACTAGCCACTTTCTTCCGAGCTACTTGAGTGTCTATGGAGCCATTCATATAGCAAACCGAGTTGGCTGTTCCATTAATTGACGGTACAAGGCAAGAATCACCTAGTTCAGGGTGAAGGATTATCCCAATCTACATAGTATTAATTAGTAATGGCTGATTTTACTGGCATCCAAGTAGATGGCCGTGTCATTATTTTACCTGGATCTATCGAGGAGTAATCGTACGTGAGTCTACAGCGAAATATATTTCATTAATAATTTAATATCTTTATTATTATTTTAATTCTTACTACAATTTCAATAATTTGTCACTATTTATTAATATTTCTGCTACGGCAGGCACTTACTATATTGGTCGAATTTATGTAAACTCAATTACAGCTGTGAGTGGGTACACTTAACCTAAAATAAGTAAGGTTAATTCATTTATTCAATATTATAACTATTACACTTAAAATACTTACCAAAATTCAAGTCTATTGTAACAGAGATTATCAATTTTTCTTACTTTTCTTGTCAATTATGATTTCTTATTAATATATTTCACTGTGTCCGATTGTTGGCATTTGACATGTTTATTGTTTATAATTTGCCATTATAATCAGCTGAGCAGTTGTGTTCAACTAATGTTAGCGCTGCTATTCAATACCTGCATTCAGCCACTCACCTGTAAACACCCAAATTGCAACGAGCAACAATATTTTTGTAATTAAATTGTATTTGTTATTTTTACATGGAGGTTTTATTTTGATTATTGTTACAACCCTGACCACCTTGCCGTTTGGTCTCGGCTGGCGCCCACACATATAATTTAACATCACAAAGAAAACCCACGGCCCGCGTCCCGGTTCATGAGCACTGGTCAAATAAATTGCGCGTTTGCTTCGGCATTATTCAACTATTCGTCGCATTTATATGGAACATATAGTTGGCTATGATATCATTAAAAAGAGGATTTTTTGGCCATTTCAATGATATATATCATGTGGGGTCTATTCGTTCGTTTTCACTGTATTATAGCAAAAAATTGACATTTTCCATTGATTTTCATCATTTCATTGCTTTTTGTTAGTAGGCGTGTGTCATTCAACATACATAAATCAAATAGAGTATTTTGATATTCGCTACATGACATTAAGCAAAACAATTTATACTTTATATTTTTTCAACCATCAATAACTCTTTTAAATTAAATGGAACACCCTGTATTTATCCAAATTTTTCAATTGGTTTTCTTAATGTCATGAAGCCAATATCAAAATACTCTACGAGTTCATTGAAAGCACGCTTTGTCAAAATAACTTCTTACAAATGTAAATCGTCCAAGTCATACAGTTTTCCTGTTTTTAATTTTTTCGCGAAAGCCGACATTTTCATAAAAATCAAATTTTCTCGAAATTGGCAGCAGATAGGTATAGGGAACTATGAACAAAGTTATCCTAATTTATGACGTAGAATCCAAAAATGATACACAATATAGGATGCTCCATTAAAAATAACCTAACTTTGATATGCCGTAGTTGTTTGAATCACCCTGTATACTTGTAAATAATTTTAAAATGTGCTCCTTATCGTCCTACATATTTGACTAAAATTTGAAACTCATATCTTTTAGCGTTTAGACACAAGAGATGTAATGTAATAACAGTTGATAAAATAGAACTCGTCTCCTTTATTTACATTACAGAAGACAATTTATTCGTTTGCAGTTTTGTTTACCGTGCTGTGACCCGAAGCGTGTTCAAAGATATGAAATTAATGTCCTATGTATGTATATAAGATGTCATTCTTTTCAGCATTACATCATCGCATCGACTCAAAGAAGAAATTACAGAAACGTCTCATTATAGCACAAGCGAAAGCTTTTCTTGTTTATATCAAGGACTTCTCCCACATTATCCTACGCCTTTTAACTTCGTCGTCTTTTATCTCTCTATACATTTTCATATTCGTATTTTCCACTGATAAATATATACGTAGTTGTATGTATGTATATACGGAGGGAGATCCTCCTGCGATTAAGGTGCAATTTCTAAGTAACTCCTTGCAGGAAGATATTTGCATAGATTGAATTGTATTAACCTATTTACATAGTTTGCCGGCGCCGACTCGTCCGATTTGAACGCAAACATTCCGCTATAGTCGACATCGTGTAATTTTTTCGAAACCTTTAATTAATATATCTCTGTGGTTTGGTTCTAAAAGGGCCAATGTCATGTTTTCTCAAAATAGAGATATGTCCACTGTCACAAACCAATCCTGAATATAGATTATAGAAACTTACTCGGCCAATGTCTGAACAGTAAATAAATTACAGGTAATTCTAAAAGGGCCATACTAGACATATATCTTTTAAGTGGTACTTCTATAAGAGCCAATCATGACATTGGCCTTTCTAAACAGAAGGTTTTTGAATCTTGGTTGACATTGGCCGTTGCGCTGTTAGATACTGTTCAATAAAGTTTGTGAAAGTTTACTGTTGGGCTTTTAACATAGTATATTACTTCAATTCGTAGTACGTCTTCACGTATACAGGGTGATACAGAAGGTACGATTTAAATGTTAATGATTTTTTGAATTGCGCGCCAATGCAACCAAAACGTGTGTGGAGGACAATCTGAATTCTGAAGAAGATCGAAGCATTATATGGTATCTAGACTGTGGAGACACTCAACATATGACTTTTCAAAAGGAATGGCTGACAGATTATATCGAACTTCCAGAGTACACCAAAATTATCATCGGAGATGCAACTGAACTGGATGGAATAGGAGTAGGTAACATTGAAGTTGAAGCCTTCGATGGGCACAATTGGAATGAAGTTATTCTAAGGAATGTACTTTTTGTACCTCGACTGACATTTAACCTTTTCTCAGTTAGTGCGATGCTGGATAGAGGTTACGCTCAGAATACGGGTGCAGGAGAGTCCATTTTTAAAACAATCGATGGAAAAGAAACGGTGGCAATCTCTAAACGCAACGGTCAACTATATAGAATGATGTTTCGTCGTCAGGAGTCCAAAACATGTTTGATGGCTACTTCGATTAAAGTGTGGCATGAAAAGTTGGCACATCAAAACATACAATATGTGAGAGATATTTTAAAAAAGAACAATGTAAATTATGTTGACGACTGGAATGGTTATGTCTGCCCAGGATGTGTTTATGGCAAACAATATCGCGTTTCGCATCCGAAAAATGAGAAGGTAGCGGAAAACCCTTTGGACCTAATTCATGTAGATCTCTGCGAGATGAATATTCCATCGCTAGGAGGAGCTAAGTACTTTTTGTTACTAAAAGATGACTTTTCTCATTTTAGGACAGTTCATTTCCTGAGCAGTAAGGATGAAGCAGGAGGTAAGCTGGAAATTTTCATGAAAATGGTGGAAAATCAATTTGGAAGGAAAGTTAAAAGCCAGATAATGGAAAAGAAATTATAAACACAAACGTCAAAAAACTTTTAGAAGAACTTGGTATATTTCACAGCAAATCAAATGCATACACTCCTCAGCAGAACGGTCGTATTGAAAGAGAGATGCGTACAGTTGTTGAAGCAGCCAGGTCAGCAATACACGCCAAAGATCTCGAAGAGAATTTGTGGACTGAAGCCGTAAATTATGCCGTATTCACAATTAACCAAACAGGAACAAGTTCGGTAAAAGGAAAAAGCCCTGCAGAATTGTGGTTTGGACGTCAGGTAAAACTTAGCAGTCTGAAAAGCTTCGATTGTGAATGCTACGTGTTTATTCAAACCCATAAGCGAGGTAAAACAGAAAAAGTCACGGAAAGGAATTTTTGTTGGCTATGACCTAGATTCACCAAGCTACAGGATTTTTCTGGAAAATGATGATGTCATAAGCTCTGAAAATGTAATTTTCGGCGAAAAGCTTGGAATAGAGAACGGATATAAGTTCAAGTTCATATTAATGAAAATCAGGAGAACGTTTTGGAAGAAAATCATGGAAACGACGTATCGTTGGACACAGAAAGTGAATCATCAGATCATGTTAATACCACCGATGACTCTGATTCATCTGGTACATCTATTCAAACCGAAAATGTACGCCCAAATCTACGCGATCGTCAAAATTTGAGTAAGCCTGCCAGATTTAACGATTTTGTCTTATAGGATAAAATAGAAAATTTGAGAACTGCCATGATCGGAGAAGTTCAAGACATTCCTATTTCTAGGGCGTTGCAAGATGAAAGGTGGTCTAAGGCAATGTCCGAAGAATTTGAGTCGCTGATTACGATGAAAACATGGATCCTGGAGAAAGCAAGATGGTCGATTAAAGGCCAGACTGGTTGTCAGAGGTTTCGAGCAAGAAGAGGGCATCGATTATTCCGAAACTTTTAGTCCAGTTGCTCGTCGCGTATCAATTCGTTTGATACTGAGCTTCGCAGCATCAAATAGCATGAAATTGACCGTCTTTGACGTAAAGATTGCATTTTTATACGGAGATCTAAAAGAAAAAATTTACATGTATCAGCCAGAAGGATTCAACGATAATACTGGACGAGTCTGCAAGTTGAATAAAAGCTTGTACGGATTAAAGCAGGCTCCGAAAAATTGGAATGACAAATTTTCAACATTCTTGAAGACTTTAGGATTCGAAAACACGGATGATGACCCGTGTATTTACTACAATCAAGATCGAAGCATTATAATTGCTCTGTTTGTAGATGATGGATTGGTTGCAGGAAAGAATGTCAAAGATATGCTGCAAGTATTGAATCAGTTAGGTAATAAATTCGAAATTACATTTGACAACAGTATGAAGGACAGCATATCGTATCTTGGCATGGAAATTAAAGTCAGTCGCCATGAAATTTTTGTGAGCCAAGCAAAATACACCAAGAGTATATTACAACGTTTTCAATTTGATACGATGAATGCAGCAGCTACACCAATAGAACGAGGAATGCTGACAGACGAAGGAAACTTTGTAAATGACAGACCTCTGTCCAAAAAGGAATGCACGACAAGCAACCAAACATTCCAAAAACAGACAACGACATCATTAGGCAACATATTGCCATGTCCAAGAAAAACTATGTTCCAAAAAACAACGCTCTCTATATAGAAGAATTTTCGTGGTAGATTTCAACCTCTCATTTCACAAACCGCAAAATGATACTTGTGGAACTTGTAATAAGGTAGATATGCGTCTAAATATCATCGATGATGAATTTGAAGGAGTAGGAATACTGGAAGAAAAAAATAGACATCTCGAATTACCTGACTCAGTGTACAACGCAAAGACGAACGATAAAATGAAAAGCAAACCCGTTGATTTAAGCATCGTAACACTTAGTTTTGATTTGCAAAAGTATCTCCCTACTCTATCTTCGAAAAGCAGCATATCCTTTTACAAACGAGAACCGTGGACACTTAATTTGACGATATTTGAGACGAGAAAAGGAAAAAAAATGATCAACCTGCTGCCTGTGGAATGAGAAATTGTCCTGGGCAAAACAAGAACATTATAATAGCAGCAATGTTATTGATGATTTTACATGAATTCAGTCTCGAAGGGAGGCAGGTAATTATCAATCATAAATTTTTAGTCCCTGGGCGTACACATATCGAAGCCTATACTATCCACGCTACCATAGAAAAAAAAAACGAAAAAGTGTACTACTGCAAACATCCATGTACCAAGAGACTGGGGTAATTTAATTCGTCTAGTACCAAAAAATCCACCAATTAAAGTTGTGGAAGTTCAACAATGTCAATTTTTAAAATT
This sequence comes from Holotrichia oblita, assembly GCA_023690525.1. Taxonomy (NCBI): domain Eukaryota; kingdom Metazoa; phylum Arthropoda; class Insecta; order Coleoptera; family Scarabaeidae; genus Holotrichia; species Holotrichia oblita. Next base: position 9,182,604 of record CM043016.1, on the reverse strand, counting down.
TAAAGAACTTCTCAGTGGGCCAGGAACCAAATATTCCGAGCCAATGGGGACATACCCCAGCGTCTTCCAAGCGGAGATCAATGCAATTGGAAGATGTGCTCAACTGAACCTTGACAGGAACTATCGGAAGCAGAGCATTGTAATTTTCTCCGACAGTCAAGCAGCCCTAATGGCGCTGAGCTCTAACACGGTCAGCTCGAAATTAGTCTGGGAATGTCTTGATAGATTAAACAACCTGGGCAAGAATAATAGAGTTGCACTATACTGGGTACCAGGACACACTGGAATCAGAGGCAACGAGGAAGCTAATTCACTAGCAAGAAAGGCCGCTACAACTCCGTTTGTGGGACCTGAACCGTTCTGTGGTATAGGGACGATCACCTACAAAAAAGAACTTAAAGATCGGGAAGAGAGCCTCAGAGCATCCCTCTGGGAGAATCTTCCTGGTCTGAGACACTCCAAGATCTTCCTTGGAAACTACAATAAGCATAGAGCAAAAACTTTACTGGAACTTAGCAGGAATAGATTGCGCATCCTCACAGGGTTCCTTACAGGGCACTGTCACCTTGGTGAATACATGGCAAGGATAGGTCTAAAACAGAATAGCGACTGCAGGTTCTGCCGGAACACCTGACATCTTACTGCACCGCCATCATAGAAACCCGAGCCAGCCATCTCGGTAAAGACGTTATAGACGAAGAAGACATACCTTCCCTGAAACCATCACAGCTAATGCAGTTTATCAAAGCTCTTGGTCTGGATGGGGAGCTGTAGGAGCGGTCATACCCCCAGCAGCTTACAGCTCACGCAAGGGGGCACAATAGATCAATAGGTCGCAGCGCAATATCACCCTCATTTCAAATCTACAAATCTACCTACAGCACTAATGATGAAATGAAACTTTTTTAAAAACGTTGTCGCCTTCAGAGGAGTTGATGAATTCTACCTGGACGGACTTTTTTTTTAATGTGTGATGGGTGCTTAGTTGCAGTGATTCCGTAAACTGTATCGCTTGTCTGGCTATCACTGCAACTCTAGCGGTGTAGTTTGGTGTGTGTAAATTGTGTTTAAATGGCTTTGTGACAGCATCATATCGCCTTTTATGATGCCGCGCTGTTAATCACTTTGCTCCCAACAGCGAATGGCAAGTCGATCCGGGATTAAACTCTCTGAAAAAATGTCACCGTCCCTCCAGAGAATTGAACCCCGGCGCCTATCGTCCTCTCACAACAATAGTCAGCCGCCTAACCACTGCGGCCATCGACACGTTAATCGAAGATGATAATGATGTATTTTTTATTTTGATAATAAACTTGTCATGTGTCTGTTTAAATTTGGTATTTAATTACCATTTCGACTACTATTTTTAATATAAAAAGGGAAGATATAGCAAAGAAACAGCAAAAACTTAGAAGAATGATAACTCAGAACCAATATTTTAGATTTTGGCCCTTTTAGAACCAAACTACAGATCTGTAAAACGTATTAAAATATTTAACCGTAATAAACGGTTTCTTTCGCTAATCTGGTTTAAACCGCAACGTCGCGGACATCTCGGAAACGAGGTAATTAATAAGATGAAATCGGTATAGGCACTGGAGAGCGGGGGAAAATTAGACTGGATCTGCCATCCCATTACAAGTGTACGGTTTGCGGTGGTCCAAACCACGACGACGCCGACGACGACGACGACTAAGAGTATATACAGCTAAGGATGGCTAATTACACCGCAGAAATTTAATTTCCATCTGCTATATAGTTAAGTTAATAACGTCTCGTGTAGACCTAAAACTATATAATGTGGAGTTGCTGTGCTCGTTTTATTTGTCACAAGAACAAAAGTTGGACGAACGAAGAAGATAATATAGGAGAATTAGTATGGTTAGATGCGGTTGGTTAATTTTCAGTAGAAAGTTACGTATATGTATGTAACGTTATATAAAGAGAATGGGGTTAATTTTAAATAATTATAAAAGAGATTTTTGGTTGAACTAGAAGCATGTTTATTAATGCCGTTGGTTAAATTTCATCCTTTAATGTTTAATGAGAATTTGTACTAACTTTATGTTAGTATGTAGTATGTGTATTTTTATGTTATCTATCTAGCTATGACACGAATTATTTGTGTTTAGTTTGTGGTGTTTACAGAGATTTGAGACGGTCTACTTCTCGATAAAATGAGTGAGAGTCTCTGACAAAAGAAGACAATGGTCCAAAAGCAATTCATGAAAGAATGGTTTGCTGTGTATGGGGAAGACGCTCCATCTTATTTTCAAGTAAAATATTGCTCTAAACTCTCAGTTTCGATGGGGCGAAGAGTCAATCAATGATGACCCGAAGTCCGGACGACCTGTTGAAGCTCGAACTGAAGACATTGTGAGAAAAGTCGAAAATTTGTTACTGAAAGATCTCTGTTGGTAGCTAACCAGAAAATGGCTCAAATAGATTGGGATCAATATCATCCTCCGATTCTGATGCTGATTTACTTTACTATAAAAAAATCATCAATCAATAAAAAAGCGGAATCTTCTGATTCTGATTTAGACCTTGAAAATAACGCCAATAACGAACTGGATGCATTATCCAGTTTTCTACTAAGACAAGTCGACTGCACTACGCTGGAAAAGTATTAAAATTTGATAGCCAAGATTTCGAGTATGTTGTAAAATTCTTGCGTAAAACACTCCATTGCTTCCACTTCCTACAACTGAACGACATTGTTAATATATCAAGAATGGATACCATGGCAACCACTTACAAAAGGCGGCACTACAAGAACGAATGCTTATTTGCAGTCTAATGTTAACTTCTTTGGTTATAACCTTCAATAAATCTTACTTAAGCTTGTGTTAGCGACTAAAAACGTAACTATTTTTGTAATGCGGGGGTTGGTAGCATTTTTGAGGAAGTGAGGATGAAAGAGGGAGAGAAAGGTTGGTCGGATATAGAGTGAATACATATGTCATTGTTTTTTTGTGTCTAAAGAACGTAACATTAAACCAATTAAAAGTAGTGCGTGCTTGTTTTAAGAGTTTAAGTAAAAGTGATTAACACTTGCAAATTTGATTTTTGTATCTAATACCTATCTCTTGCTCGAAGTGTTGTGACTGTCAGGATCTACCCGCATGGTTGTTCGGACCTGTCCCATTATGGGGCACATCCGAACAAATGCAAAAGCGAACCGAATCTGTAATTACTCAAAAAGTATGTGACGTTTCGCTCTGAAAACTGACCATACCATTAGTGATGCTTTGAATTAAGGGATGGCGCAGGTAGTTTTCTCATGAACTTTTCAGTAGCCGTAAATTTGGGATTTACACAAAACTGTTCGAACCTGCCCCACTCTACCCTACCCATATCCTAAAAAAAAAAAAATTGCTTCGATAACCCTTCAAAATATTCTTCAACAACTTCTCTGAGTTGTTCATCAGAAACAAAACGCTTTCGTTTGAGATGCAGGCAATTCTCGTGCAGCAACAAGTTTTTTTGTGGATAAGAATGCGACCGTTCTTCCTCTCGACCAGTTAACAGTTGCCGCATCAGTTCTTTTTTTCTAGAAAATTGTGCCTTGGTCTCTTTTGGTGGTGGAGAGCCCTTACGAACCCACTGCATGGGTTCTTGTTTAGTAGCAGGGTTCCAATTTTATGTTTGGTTCACCCTGGCAATATATACAAGAATAATTTTAAAATACGAGGGAGCGTTTTTATATTCGCGGAATGGGGGATAAGGAGTGGAAATAAAAAAACCAAATTATTTTTTTTTTCAATATATTCACCTGCAAGACGGAAACATTATACCGTTATACCCTCATAAAAAAATGATTTCTCTTTATCTGCAGAATACGCGGAAACTGCCTCCTTGACTTCATCATCGGCAGTAAATTTTTTACCCCGCAGCTCTTTTTTCATTTTCGGAAACAGGTAATAATCACTCGGGGCCAGGTCTGGGCTGTAGGGTGGGTGATTCACAATTTCGAAGCCCACCTTATGCAGGGCAGCTAACGCAACGCGGCTCTTGTGGACGGGCGCGTTGTCGTGCAAAAGCAGCACACCTTTCGTCAATTTTCCCCGGCTTTTCTCTTTAATTGCTTCTTTTAGTCGCTCTAATATTGAAGCGTAATATTCTCCGGTTATAGAAACACCTTTATCTTTATAATCAATCAACAATATTCCTTCCGAGTCCCAAAATACCGTTGCCATGAGTTTCCCAGCTGATTGTGACATTTTAAATTTCTTGGGAGGTGCTGTGCCCTTTTTATGCCACTGCATGGAGTCTTGTTTGGACTCAGGTTCATAATGATGAACCCAAGTTTCGTCGACTCAATACACCATCCTTGTCTTCATTACAGAGGTCCAAAAATGCACGCGAACACTCTACGCGCTGTTATTTTTGCGGCGGCGTGAGCATTCTCGGTACCCATCTTGCGCTGACCTTAGACATGCCGAGATGATCGCGTAGGATTTTAAAAATTGTTGTATCGGATACTCCAACCATTTCTGCGAGTTGTTTCTTCTTTAGTCGAGCATCTTCGAGTACAAGTTTTTCAACTTTTTGGATAAGTGCTGGGGCGTGGTCACCTCAATGCTGCTGCCCGGCCTCGGGTCGTCTTCAAGGGATTCCCTTCCTTGTTTAAATAAACTATGCCACTTGTACACCATGCTGGTTTTTCCTGGACAAGAGTCGCCGTAAACCAATGACATCTCATTCATTATGGTCGCGACTGATATTCGATTTTTTCCATATTTCACTTTTCACTCCTGATTATGTTACTTGGTTGACGATAGCTCAAAGACTAACTGTCTAATAATAATGAAACTTCATATTTATACTAATTATGAGTTGCTGCACAGGCCACGCCCCCCAATGCGCCTAATCACCCACTCATTCCGCGAATATAAAGGTATGTAGGTAAATTTTGAAATATGATAACTTGTTATTACTCGTCAACACTGGCTCGATTTAAGAGGTTAATATAAATTTTAATTTAATTTAAACAGCTGTCTACTCAATATATAATGTATCCTAAATTAATACGTGTATAATAATACTAATATGAACAAATGAATCGCGGTGATCCGTCGAAAGCGACCGATCCATACCGACTTTTCGCGTTAACGCCGAAAGCTCCAGGCTCCCTGCCAGCAACGTCCGTTCCGATTGCGAGTTCGCCAAACGCCGCCGCCAATGTGTCGAGGGCGCAGCCACCGCGACCGACGACGAAAAAGGGCTAACTCGAACGCTACGATGCCGCAATAAGCAGCATTCGCGTCGTATTATCACCTGTTACTTCGTTCGCGTCTCCGCCGTCTCCGATCCAACCGGCGACTTTGCGCAAGTTTGAGTTCGAGTTTTTTTTTTTTAACTAAAATTAACAAAAAAAAAATAGAACGAAACGGAAAATAGGAGCGAGGAAAAAGTTGTATAGGACGTTAGTTTCGTCGGTAATCCGGGAAGGATGCAAACAAATGTGCACATTGATACGAAGAATTTTAAAAGCTCGCCCGACCACAGGATAAAAGGTGCTGGTGGATATTCGCAGAGGAATTTAGAGGTAAAGTTAGATGTTTTAAATTTTATTTTAAACAGAAATTAATGTTAGTAATGTTGTTTATAAATTAAGATAAGAAGAGATCTTCTTCCGTTATATAACGTCACAGAAAATTATCTCCTTAAAAAGACGGATCAACTCTATTATATAGACATAACGTGAGCTGCCTACGTCGGCTCTTTTTTTTTCAAGCTTAGAGGACAGGATATAAACAAGGGATTCTTTTGTTGTTAAATATTTAAAGATAAAAAGGCAAATATAAGAAAGGCGGTGTGCAAAAAAGAAGAAGGACATAGATAAGGGGATTATGTTTGATTGACCTTTTTATCGGAAGTTAACAGAGCGGTGTTGTGTCAAATTTGTTCTTTTCGTTGTTTCGTTGATTCGATTGGTTAGTCCGCCTTTTAAGACACGTTTGGATGTAAATGATGATTGGTGCTGTCTTCCATTGATCGCGGTTACATAATATAAAACTAAACAATCTTTAACCCTTTAACGGGCAAAACTATTTTTGGCAAAAATTAGACAAAATTAGACATTTTACCAAAAATCAACTATTTACAACTGCTTTCTTATTAGGTTTAACTCTGTTATCTAGGCTTTCTAACACCTACATCGGGAAGTTCTTAGCTTTGAACTTTCAAATTGTCAATCATAGCCTGAGCCCTAGTACAATCCGCTTTCTGTTTCGATGTTAGCTTTTAACCGTTGTTTCCTTTCTTTCTTCTTCTTCTTTTCCTTTCTCTTTTGTTCTAATCTTATTTGTTCTAATCTAGCTTTCTCCGCTTCTTCTTTTACGAGTATCCTTTCTTCCTCTTGCTTTTTCAAACGTTCCTCCTCCGCCTTTAATTTTTTCAATAGTTCTTGCATCGCAGCAACACTTTCCTCATTGGGACCTCTCTTTGCATCTATTGCATATTTTTCTTCAGCTTCTTCTTCCTTCTTCTTCTTTTTACTTTCCGTTTCACCCTCATCGTCATCGCCTTCCCTATCCATGTATTTACCTTCAGCTTTCACATCCACTTTGGTTTCGATTACCAATTTCACCTTTTCTCCTTCCGGAACAGTTGATTCTGGTTTCATACCAGAGGATTCATTTTTAACACCTGAATAATCCATCCTTTTTTAAATTTATTTTCTGCTAACATCGATTGTGCTTGCTTGTTAATTTGCACGATATAAAGACCGTTTTCCTGTTTTCTTCCTTCCAGTATTTTCTTATCATTTTTCAATTGTTCCAATATCTAGTCCTTTCAGATCTTCATCCTTTTTCGCAACAGATATGTTTGTTTTGATCTGTTCTAATGACATGAATGTTTCTATTGACGATGTCCTTGACTCTGGGACATAATGCCGATAAGTAGGTAAACTATGTGCCTGTGAGCACAGTCACTCGACGTGGACACGCTGTATAAGCTGTAGTTTTAACCAGCAAATTGTCATAATATATTGTCATAAAAAAAAACCTGTCAAACTGTCATAATTATGACAATTTGCTGGTCAAAACTACAGCTTATACAGCGTGTCCACGTCGAGTGACTGTGCTCATAGGCACATAGTTTACCTACTCCGATAGTTTGAAGCAGGCGCCTGCCTCAAGAACGTTTGAAGTTCCCAGAGCCACGATTCAGTTTAGATTACAGAATCAGGATCATAAATAACTTCCTGGCCCGTGTCCAGTATTAATAAAAGATGAAGAAGAAACTCTATTAGTACAATGTATTGGAGATTGTTGCCGTAAACGATTTCCCAGGAGAAAAATAAACGTACAACTCAGTGTCGCAGTGTTTTTTACAACGCCATCCTAAACTGAGCGTACGGAATCTCGAGGCTGTTACAGCTGCATGTGCAGCAGTCTCAGATCAAGATATTAAACATTGATTTGTCAATATCAAAAACTATTTAAAAGACAACGGATACTTCCAAGTATCTGATCCAAGTCGTGTGTTTAATGGCGACGAGATAATTTCATTGTTACAACTTATAGCATGGCCTCCAACTTTTGTAATTTTGGTGGTTCTAGTCCTCTAGTTCTTTTCCTACTTACAAAGGCACCTATCAGTTTGTTAGCTAAAGAATATAAGCATTAACTATCGCTGTATCAACTAAATAGTAGGATAGTTTGATCAACCATTTAATATATAACAAGCAACGTGTTGATCAAATTGATCAACTCCTCCCATAAAGGAATTATAGTCTTTAACCTCTCGAGGACACTCGATATCTTCCTTATCTCCTTTGCTGTTTGTTCTCTTGATATAAACAATGTTATCGGGTCTGTTCATATTGCTGACAACAATAACAGACCTCCATCATCATTAGCTTGAGCAAAATTATAGTCGCCAGTTTTCATTTTTTTTTCATGGGCATATATTATTTTAGTGCTGATCTACCTTTATAACCTACCATATTTTCGTCCATACTAAGAATTCTAAATGGCTTTACCAAAAATAAACGTGCAACAATAAAACTAAGCCTCCTCAACGATCGTTGGTCAAATAATTGACCACAAAATCTGATTTTTCGCATTAGAGTACCGATGTGGTCAAAATAAATGTTTGTATCTCGTAAGGGTTAGGACGTGAACGTATCGATTAAATTTTGCCAACTCCTTCTCTGGATTTGGGAATGAATGACGAGGGTCACTTCTATTATCGCAGCCAACAAGAGGTCTATCAATGAGAACAGTGCAGCGTTGCTAGATCAGTTGCAGTGTTGCCAGTCTCATTACTTTTCTGCCACGCCTCGTAGATATATAGAGAATTAGTTGTCAACAAGCAATGGAGCGATTCACACCTCAAGACGTATTGGTACTGCTTATTTGACAAATTTTCAATGCTCGTTCGAACGAGAACATCGCTGCTGTTGCCGACGACGTCAAGAGAGAATCCACAAACATCAACGAGACCACAATGGACACAATTAGGCATTTTGGTGAAAGATTTGAAAATGTTTGAAACTGTTCAAAACGAATTTCTGTTTGCTGATCGTCGGACAAGCTTACTAGAGCCATGGCATCCTCTAAAACTGACTGTTTGTTGCCCCATTTGCAGTGAAAAAGTGATTGGCCCTTAATTTCTTTTTTGAAGACGCCGATGGGCACCACCATAACCGTAAATGGTGAGGGTTACAGGCAGATGCTAAAATGAGTTTTTTTTTTGTCGAAAATTGTTGCTTTGGGTCTCGATCATTGTTGGTTTCAACAGGAGGGAGCAACGGCTCGCGCAACTATGGAGATTTTGAGACACTAATTTCCAGTTTGGAGATTTGAACTGGCCGTCCACATCACTAGATCTAACAGCACCAGGCTTCTCTTCATTTGGGGCTTTTTAAAATCTCACGTTTACCACAACAAACCACGAATCTACTTGACATTTGAGCATTATAATTTTTAACGTCATAAATTTGACACACAATTTATAACGAAATGGCAACCAATTTAAAGTATGACATTACTTCTGCGCCACCTTGTATTAAGAAACATTAATACCAAACCTTAAGTGGTGGAATTCCTAAAAATCGCTGTTTAAATGACGTCTACAGTCTAAAATCAGTATTGTCTCTAAATTTCTATCCTCGACGGTTTGGGCTGGGATGGGAGTTGATGCTTGTTAGATGGGATAATGTTTTTTATACACAGGGTGTTACAAAATAGTAGGTTGATCCATTAAGCTAGATGTTTAGATGAAAACATTAATTCTGTTCTGGAATAAATTGATTAATTAAGAGATTTAAAATATAATTGTAAAATAAATCCTTGCATAGACGTCTCTCTCTCATATTTGAATATCACACAGGAATTGTAAAGGATTTTAAATTAGTTGCTCGGTGGGACACAATGGAGCACGAAACCAGATTTACAGTTGGTATTATTGCTGTTCCAAATACGTGTTAGATATAGGATTGCGCTCACAGTACATAACCGAGCGTAAGGTAATACGATTCGAGTTGAATTAGGTTGTAAAATTTTATTATACATAGCGTTAGCTGCAATTATCCAGCCTATTGTGTGTCGAGTTCGTTCATATTATACAGGGTTTGTCCGGAAAGTAATAGGACTGAAACGGTTTTAAAAAATTTATTGAGCCAATCGTTACAATTCTTTAAAAACTTTCAAAATAGGCTCCTTCTGCGTCGATGCAGCGCTGCCAGCGCGATCTCCAAGCATTGAAGGCGTCACGGAAGGCATTCTCCGGAATAGCCTTAAGATCCGCGGTGCAAGCTGCTTGGATCACCTCTGTCGTCTCAAAATGTTTGCCTTTCATCGGCCTTTTCAGGCGAGGAAACAAAAAGAAGTCCGGGGGAGGGGGGGCACATCTGGGCTGTAGGGCGACTGCGGAAGCGTTGGGATGCCGGCCTTTGTCAGGTAGCTGTTCACAAGAAAGGCGGTATGAGCCGGGGCGTTGTCGTGGTGCAACTTCCAGTCGGCTGCGATGTCTTGTCGGACTTCCACGTAAAACTTGGCGTTGACGGTTTGCCCAGGAGGAACAAATTCATGGTGGACGATGCCTTTGATGTCAAGAAAGACAATGAGCATCGTTTTCACTTTGGGTTTGCTCATTCTTCCCTTTTTTGGGCGAGGAGACGCCGGCGTGTGCCACTCGGAAGATTGCCTCTTTGTCTCGTGATTACGTTATTCAAAAATTGGGGGTCACTTGCACACATGTTCAAATTTTCTTGGCACACTTCCACTCGCCGCAATTTCTGGCCGTCAGTGAGCACTTTTGGGACCATCTTCGCGCACACCTTGCGCATGTTCAAATCCTCCGTCACAATGTCATGAACCACAGATTTTGATAAATTTAACATCTGGGCAATTAAACGAATACTTAGTCGACGGTCTGAGTTCAAAACTTTGCGCGCACGAGTCACATTGTCGGTGTTTGTCGAAGTCGAAGGTCTTCCAGCACGGTCTTCATCGGCCTCCGTAAAGGCCTTGTGCCACCGAAACACACCACTTCTTACTAAAACATCATCTGAGTAAGCCTGCTTGATCATATTAAAAGTCTCTGTCGCAGATTTGCCGAGTTTCACACAGAATTTAATCGCGTACCTCTGCTCTAACGAACGCTGCATTTTCGGCTTGCACCACTCACTCAAACATGTCGCGCGAAAAAGCCTGTCCTGACTCTCCAGGTGCTCGGAGACACCCGACCAGCCGCTCGTTCGTTGGTTAGGAACGCCCTCTACCGATTCCAGTCGGTGCGCGCACGCTCCGAAGTACAGTCGCGGCGGAATAAAATCAGTCCTATTACTTTCCGGACAAACCCTGTATATCTATACAGGGTGAGTCACGACTATTCCCTCGGTCTCTTGTGTCTAAACGCTAAAAGATATGAGTTTAAAATTTTAGTCAAATATGTAGGACGATAAGGAGCACATTTTAAAATTATTTACAAGTATACAGGGTGATTCAAACAAGTACAGCATATCATAGTTAAGTGTCCAAGCGTTTTTTCCAATACACCCTCATTTATTTGTTATCGAATTTATTCCATTTGGCTGTTCCACACTGTATAGCTACTATTTTATCAGTAAAATATTGAAACGCAGCCGAACTAAATTTTGTGATTCTACTTCTAACGTCAGACTTTTATTAACGTCACCTTTGATCTTGTGTACTCTTAAAATAGGGTTTTCTTTGCTGCGCCGAAGGCTGTGTAATGTCCCCGTAGAAAGTCAAGTCGCTAAAGATGTATGACGAGGTATTAAAGTATCACTGAAAGATGTAAAAGGGATCTGCTTGAAGATAAATTAGAATTGACGTCTTTCTTGTAATAGGAAAAAGGAATATATCCTGAAGGAAAATGTTTAAAGGTCTACAGACGCTGATATTTTTTTTTTTTCTAAAGTTTCATATAAATTATTGTTGAACGAGGTAAAACCTTTATAAATAGAAGAATTTTTAATTCAAACAACGCACAAATTTCAGGATAAGGATGGTTAAGAAACGTTGCAGCTAAATGAAAATAATTTTGTGATGTACTATCTATTTAGCATAAAATTGGCACTATACGAGGTGTGGCAGAAAAGTAATGAGACTGGTAAAACTGCAAGTGATCTGGCAACGCTGTGATTTTTGTGACTGCTATTAACGAAGTTGTGTTTTGATTGTACCTCACTCAAAATGGAACAACGGAATTTGGTGCAACGTTGTGCCATTAAATCAACTTTTCCGCTGGCACAAATCATTTTTGGAAGGCAGAGAACACATTGAAGATGAACATCGTTCAGGGACGCCTTCAACTTCCAAAACCGATGAAAACATTGAACATGTCAACACTCTAGCAAGATCAAATCGTCGTTTAACATTAAGAATGTTAAGAAGAAGAATGTTAAAGAATTGTTCAATTAAATTCGAACAGATTTATACCGTTCATCAAAATTTGACTGAACATTTGCACATGTGAAAGGTCTGTGCCGAAAAATCTCACAATTGAGCAGCACAATTGACATTCGAAGAAACAAATGCCTTGATCTTCTTGACAGAATAGCTAATGAGAACAATTTCTTTAGTGGATTTTTGAATACGATCCTGAGACTAAAAGGCAAAGTCAACAAACTTTCCTCAACCAAAGAGCGAATCGAAGATTAAATGCTGGGGGGTTTTTTTTTTAGTTTTATTATTGCCTTGATAATGACAGCATTGCTGTTGAAACGCGTCGGTGTTTTAGTTAAAACTTGTTTGGTGTTTAGTGGGTTAAAATGTTTAGTGTTCCTCTTAGAAGCGCTTTTCTTGATGCTTGCTGCAACGTCTTCTGCTCCATTTTCTTTTGTGGGCTTTCTTCTTTCTTATTGGTCTTTCTAAATTTTCGTAAACCTGTTGATGGTGTCTGTTCGTGAGGTGGGTTTTCTGGGATGTCACTCGCATGATCTGCAGTCACAGATGAAGGCAAAATTCTCATGCCAACTTCAACCTGTTTCCCACGCTTGCGTTTGGTGAATGGATCTTTAGCAACATCTCTATGTTCTTGCAACAGTTCAATAAGGCTTGTGTCCAGTAGACGCCCCACCTCTTCCTGCTGAACTATAGCATTCGGCAACCTTTTCAAAACTTCCTGTGGAAACAGATTGTAGCTATTTTTTTACTATAGTTGGTCGAAATCATATCCCTCTCAGTTAACCTCAATTCTAAGAACGCAGTAAGAATCAATATCTAACGGGATCTACTACACAAAAAACAAGAACAGAACATCGTCTTTCACAATCCAACTGTAAGTTCTTATATCTTAGGCAGCAATTAAATAAGCCGTCCATATACATAAATATCATCTCTCTACCCTTCATAGCTCAGACTACAAGCTATGCAATTGCGTGGTCGGAAATTTAAGCGCATCCATTCCGAGCGAATATAACCGGAACAAATTTTATCGGTAGGACTTTCCTCTAATAATAATAATAATAATAATAATCAAATTTCGTAAAAAGCGGGACTTCGGTCTGTATTGTAAATCAAAGAGAAACTCTTTTGTTCAAAATCTCTATATTTCAACCAACATTTGTGGCCTTCTTCAGGAGAAATTACTACAAAGATACAATATATCAATTAAAATAATAACAATTATTTAAAAAGGGAAAACTTACAACTTGAGTTCTGAGGCTGACAGGATTTATCATTGCGATGCAACGAAACAAATTAAATTACAAATAAATTCTAAATCTTATCTGGTTAAGGATATTAATAAAATCTCTTTCAGAACTGAGAAAATAAGAAAATGTTACAGTTTAAAATGCGAGTCAAAAAAATTTTTATACAACAAAAAAGACAAGTGGATGTATAAGACAGCTGTAATATACAAACATTGATATACAAGGTTTAGTCAGAAAGTAAAGTTACAAGGTGTGTTTAAAAAATTTTGACAAAAATTTCTTATTTTATTTCTACAGTAACAAGTTTAGTTAATTTACTCTGTTTAAAATATTACAGTAAATATTGCTCAATTGGTTTGTATCGGATTTAAAATTAATATTAGTTTCCTGATTTTGTATGTGATACATTTCCAAAAATATTCTATTTTTGTAGTATGGTTCTAATTGAAGGATTTCAACATCAACAAAATCAAAGTGGTGGTCATGTTCCTTGGCACGGTTTGCAAGTGCACAGGATCTTTTACCTATCCGACAGTCGCTCTTGTGTTGGCTAATGCTATGTTTGAGCCATTGTGACGTTTGTCCCACATAACACCCCCTACAGTCAAGGCAATTGACTTTATAAATCAAGTTATTATTATGCCAGAAGGGCGTGGTATCTTTTAAAGTGGAGAACAGGTCTCTGATCTTTTTAGGATTGTATTTAGCAATTTTCAAATTGGGAATATTGCTGAAAAATGGTACAATATTATCAGTGAGGTGTTTGATGTAAGAAATTTTTTTATAGAGCATTTATTCTGTTCTGGTCTCAGTAGGGCCATCGTAAAAGTTGGAACTGTAAATCAATTTCTGTAAAAGTGGTTTGGGATATCCGTTATTGGCAAACATGTCAAATAACTTTTTCAAGTTGTTGTTAAGAAAGCGGTCGTTAGAGATATGAGTAACTCTGTTTTTCATAGCAATTATGGTGTTGTTCTTCTGGTTGGTGGGATGATTAGAATAATAGTTTATGAATCTGCCTGATGCAGTTGGTTTTTGATACCAATCTAGGATGATATGGTTAGTGTTGCTTCTAATCAGTTTTGTATCTAAAAAAGGTATGCTGTTATCTGTTTCCCTTTCTAGTGGGAATTGCAAATGTGCATTGAATGAGTTGAAAGCATCCAGAATGATGTTGTGACAATCACGAGGAAATAGCGCAGACAATGTCATCAACGTATTTATAAATAAAAGGTAACCGGAAGGAAAGGTTAGGTATCACAGAGTTCAACAACTCATCCATAACCATCAAGGCCAATATTGGACTAATCGGCGAGCCCATAGGACTGCCGAAGGTTTGTAAGACAAATTTGTTGTTGAAAGTAAAAAAGGCATTGTTGGTGATGAAGGTGGTGAGTTCTGTAAATGAGCTTAGTGATAGTTTAGTATAGTTTTCGATGTAAATCCACTTAGAATCCATGAGCGATATCACTAAGTCCAGTGGTATATTAGTAAATAATGAAACCACATCTAGAGAAATTAAAATGTAGTTGTTGGGCAAAATGAATCCATCAATGTTGTTAACAAAAGTGAAAGTATCTTCGATATTATAATCGGTGATATCTGACAAGGCTTGGGTTAAGATATTAGCAAGGAATTTCGAAAGATTGTAGGTTGTGGCATTTATAGAGCTTATTATAGGACGAAGTGGAACTTCAGGTTTATGAATTTTTGGTAAGCAATACAATTTCGGAATAGCCGAATTATATATGCTAAGAAATTTAAAATCGTTGTCAGAAAGTTCACCTTTATCTTTTATGCTGCGAAGAAGATCGTTAAAGTTATGTTGAACGATTTCTAGAGGATTGCGTTTTAAGCATTTATAAGTATTAACGTCTTCCAGCATATTGTTAGTTTTTTCGATGTATTCAGCTCTATCCATCGCCACAGTGCAACCACCCTTGTCAGCTTGTACTATGCAAAGATTAGGGTTGGATTTCAAGAAATGTTTGGTTTTGTTATATAGTGTAGTGAATGGTAAGAAGATAGACGGTTGTAGTTTGGTAATGAAGTTTGTGATGACATTGGTTACCCTAGCCCGTGTCTCATTCTGTAATTCATCGGGAATGTAAGATATTATGTTTTCCACATCAGCCAGAAGGTTACTAATTCTAAGATCTTTGCCAACAGAGGAGATGACAAACTTAGGACCCAAAGAAAGAAATTCAGAGATATCTGTGGGAATGTCTGTGGTTGTGATGTGTTTAAACCATTTGCTGTTATCAAAGAAAGGACGGTCTCGAGGTAACAGATCCCTTAATTTGTTGAATTTTTTAATATGTAATGACTTAGCTAAATTGAATTTGGTTTTGTAAGCAAGCGTTAATGCGTACTGAAATTGTTCAATGACATGTAAAGGATAATATTGTGATAATTGAGCTTTAAATTCTGATATGACATGTTTTGTTCTAGAGATAGTATTATAAGTTATTTTAATTTCTAAGGATAAAGTGTTTCTCCCTAACCTGCCTTCCTTGTTCTTAACAACAACTTGAAAAAGTTATTTGACATGTTTGCCAATAACGGATATTCCAAACCATTTTTACAAAAATTGATTTACAGTTCCAACGTTTACGATGGCCCTACTAAGACCAGAGCAGAACAGGTGCTCTATAAAAACTTCCTTATATCAAACACCTCACAGATAATATTGTACCGTTTTTCAGCAATATTCCCAATTTGAAAATTGCTAAATACAATCCTAAAAAGATCAGAGATCTGTTCTCCACTTTAAAAGATACCACGCCCTTCTGGCATAATAATAACTTGATTTATAAAGTCAATTGCTTTGACTGTAGGGGGTGTTATGTGGGACAAACGTCACAATGGCTTAAACACCGCATTAGCCAACACAAGAGCGACTGTCGGATAGGTAAAAGATCCTGTGCACTTGCAAACCGTGCCAAGGAACATGACCACCACTTTGATTTTGTTGATGTCGAAATCCTTCAATTAGAACCATACTACAAAAATAGAATATTTTTGGAAATGTATCACATACAAAATCAGAAAACTAATATTAATTTTAAATCCGATACAAACCAATTGAGCAATATGTAAATTAACTAAACTTGTTACTGTAGAAATAAAATAAGAAATTTTTGTCAAAATTTTTTAAACACACCTTGTAACTTTACTTTCTGACTAAACCTTGTATATCAATGTTTGTATATTACAGCTGTCTTATACATCCACTTGTCTTTTTTGTTGTATAAAAATTTTTTTGACTCGCATTTTAAACTGTAACATTTTCTTATTTTCTCAGTTCTGAAAGAGATTTTATTAATATCCTTAACCAGATAAGATTTAGAATTTATTTGTAATTTAATTTGTTTCGTTGCATCGCGATGATAAATCCTGTCAGCCTCAGAACTCAAGTTGTAAGTTTTCCCTTTTTAAATAATTGTTATTATTTTAATTGATATATTGTATCTTTGTAGTAATTTCTCCTGAAGAAGGCCACAAATGTTGGTTGAAATATAGAGATTTTGAACAAAAGAGTTTCTCTTTGATTTACAATACAGACCGAAGTCCCGCTTTTTACGAAATTTGATTATTATTATTATTATTATTATTATTATTAGAGGAAAGTCCTACCGATAAAATTTGTTCCGGTTATATTCGCTCGGAATGGATGCGCTTAAATTTCCGACCACGCAATTGCATAGCTCAGACTACATAGAAGGGTAGAGAGATGATATTTATGTATATGGACGTCTTATTTAATTGCTGCCTAAGATATAAGAACTTACAGTTGGATTGTGAAAGACGATGTTCTGTTCTTGTTTTTGTGTAGTAGATCCCGTTAGATATTGATTCTTACTGCGTTCTTAGAATTGAGGTTAACTGAGAGGGATATGATTTCTACCAACTATAGTAAAAAAATAGCTACAATCTGTTTCCAAAAGCAACTAAATTTAGAGTCACCGGACTCATCCTATGCAATCCACAGGAAGTTTTGAAAAGGTTGCCGAATGCTACAGTTCATCAGGAAGAGGTGGGGCGTCTACTGGACACAAGCCTTATTGAACTGTTGCAAGAATATAGAGGTGTTGCTAAAGATCCATTCACCAAACGCAAGCGTGGGAAAAAAGATTGAAGCTGGTATGAGAATTTTGCCTTCATCTGTGACTGCAGATCATGCGAGTGACATCCCAGAAAACCCACCTCACGAACAGACACCATCAACAGATTTACGAAAATTTAGAAAGACCAATAAGAAAGAAGAAAGCCTTCAAAAGAAAATGGAGCAGAAGTCGTTGCAGCAAGCATCAAGAAAAGGGCTTCTAAGAGGAACACTAAACACTTTAACCCACTAAACACGTTAATGATTGCACATTAAAGGCATATAACTTCTGTCGCAAGAATGGTATTATTATTTTGACGATTCCCCTTCATAGTTCACACAGGATTCAGCCACTGGATGTGACATTTTATAAACCTCTTAAAACGGCATACAATGTGGAATGCGATAAATACCCTGGCGAAAAAATCACAACAAAAGAAATTTTCAACAAGGATTATCCCATAAACCCAGACTTATTTTCGGAAGATGACTTCGTTGCTGCAAAAAATATAAGGAGTCTTCAAAATACGATACCTACACAAAAAGAAAACGATATCCTCAAAAATTCTACAATAGAAAGGACCGAAGAGAAAAACGAGATTTTTTTTCGTGATATTTTAAATATGTCTAGTTGTAGCAAGGCTCGGTTACCTGTCGTGAAGAGTGGTAATAGAAAACAGCACGCTGAAATTTTTACCTCAACCCCAAATAAAGAACAACTTGAAGAAAAAGAAAATAGAAAACGAGAAAAGCTACGCAATGAAAATATAAGAAACCAAGAAAAAGCAAAGCAATTACAGTTGGATTGTGAAAGACGATGTTCGGTTCTTGTTTTTGTGTATACAGACCGAAGTCCCGTTTTTTACGAAATTTGATTGTTCCTAATAATAATAATAATAATAATAAATTCGGAAAACTGAATTAGAACGGTTGAATAACAATCCTGCCATAATATTATGTTTAATATAAATGAATAAATTTCGTACGCCCCTGTTGGGGGAAAATATTTATCCCTCGACTACAGATCCGTTGAGTTGAACTCTACAAATGTCGATTACATAAATGTCACGTGGTGGTATTTCGTCCGTCTCTTCCGCTGTAAGGGATAAGGGAGGTGATGATATCGATGATCACCGGTCGGAAAATGGTAGGTACGCATTTTCTCGCGTTGCGGGGGATTGATATCGTCTCTCGTCAGCCAAGATATTGCTCCAACATTTATGGGTAAGAAGTTTAGTTTTTTGTTAAGTTTGTTGTCTAAAAAGTGAGAAGGTTGAGTATAATTTCCGAACGAGTTTAATAACTTTATGCGTGAAAGTGTTTAATTTGAGTTAGGTCATAAATCTTTGCTAGGAACCTGGTTGCATAATTAAATATCCATTAGTGATGAAAATATTATGGAGTTAAGGAAATATATTATAATTAAACGTTTTTAATTCACGCAACTCCGTCATTTAGATCGTTATAATTATAATATTCCAATATCCATTTTAATTATACTGAATGTTTGTTTTATTATAAAGCAACTAAACACTTTGTATTAATCGATTTTTCTAAACTGGGTATGATATAATACATAGAACAATGGAATGATAATAAAGAAAGAGTTATTTACATTTAGCGGTCTTGAGTCTCAGCGGTTTAATAATCGATATAGAAACGTTAAGAGGGAGACTTTTAAATTTCGAAATTTTCCTTTATAAAAGTTTGGACTGGCATTGATACCGGTTTCCGTTTTAAAAGAGTGAAATGTTACCTAATTGAGTACCGTCAAAACTGGAAACATATGTTGACTTTTCCGTTTAATTTTTTTTTTATCTTCTGTTATTTTTTATTGTCCGTAATGAAAAACAACGGTCGGATTCATTGTCGAATTCGTATTTCGAAATATCTGTTTTGTTTCCATTATTTGCTTCGGTTAAAATTTTATTAACTTCCAAATTGTTATTAGTACACTGCTCAAAAAAAATTGGGGGAACATTTTTTTCAACAGCTGTAACTTTTTAAATAGTTGTTCTAGGCAAATCAAATTTAATATACTTCAATGGCATATACAGTTGAGGTCAGATAATTAATGGAGATTTTCTTAATCATCGTTTGATTTTGGATATCTATCCCCCAATAGTTTCCTTCCTTGAGGCATCTTAGGTGCCAGTGCTGTCGTCCTTATTCAGCACGACCACTCTATTCGCCACGTTAGCAGGGACCTTGGAGTTCCCCCTGCTGTTATTCTGCGTTTATGGAATCGGTTTTGGGAGACTGGCCAATATGTCAGAAGATCTAAACATATACGATTTCTTGCCTTTTTCTCTCTGCGTAAGCGTATTGCCACAGCAAGGGACCTCCAAAACGACCTAAGACGAGCACATGGAGTAGAAATTTCTGATCAAACTGTTAGAAACGGATTAAAAGAAGGAAATTTGGAACCAAGCTCGTGGAGGTGGTGTTGATATCTATCTGTTCTGGAGAGAATGTACAAGGTGAACTCGACAACATTCCTTGTATATTAACAGTTCGATTTTTTTGGGAACTAACAAACATGTGAGTATCTATGTTCAATTTCGTCGTAATGAAAGTCAACCTTGACTTAGTAATCTAAGAGATTTCAGTTTTTCTGCAATATTAAACAAATGCAGCATGATAAGTAAAATTTGAAAATGGATTCTTAGTGGGCTTTTGAATCTACATCTTTTTGCTAATTTAACCGTTTCTCTATGTCTTCAAATAAAACAGTTACCCATGTTGACCCTACAAAATCCGGGCACCCTGTATCGTTTAAAAATAATAATATGATAATAATAAGATTTTAGATTAATTTTATTTATATAGGCAGCATTTTACATTGTTAGACAAGATTTCATACATTTCTTATTACATTACAGGAAAATACAAAAATCTTTTTTAATTTATCTTTTAGATTTTGCATTTACCTCTTACATTTGTATTTAGAAATTTATATATTACATTCATATTTATATTTACATATAGATTAAATTGTATTTAATATGGAAATTAGAATTATAACAAAGATATTTAGCTCTGTTGTACAGTTTGCAGCGATCAATTGCAGTTACTTTAATACTTATATTTATTATATTTATATTTATATATTGACTAAATTGAAATTAAGATTATAAGAAAAATAATTCTGTTACACAATTTGTCGTGATCGATTGCGGTTATTTTTTATAAATGAATATTTAATATAAACACTCATCTGAATTCCCTAAAATATGATTGATCTCTTCGAACGAAGTAAGTTTCAGAAATTCATTCTGACGAAACGATATCTTGGCTGCATCCTCTGTTGGCGCTTCCAAACATTCTTCATTCGAATCGTTTTATTTCGAGCAATATTTTCCGTTGAAGTCGCTTCTTGCAAAGCGTCGCTGGTCCCCGCTTTCCAAAACGTCACTTGGGATTCGGATAATTTCATTATCTACGCTGTTCTAATTCCAAACAGGTAGTTAATCGTATATTATACGAATTTAATTACAAATTATTGTTGGGTCACAAATAAACCGTGTTAAGATTAAAATTAGCGCGGACATGTTATAGCTGTCACGCGAATTATTTTAATGATTTAATTTAAGAAGAAAAAACTGACTGTTTGTTTATAATAAACAAAAACGTTACGTCGTGCGGAAACATCGACAGAGATGCGATTTATATAAATTTTGTTGATTAATGACATTTCTACGATGATACCTGTCATGTGTCAAAAACGGCTGTTGTTGCCTACAGAATTGGAATGTCAACATTTAACGGACGCACAAGGTCGGGTTTATTTGAAGTTTTCCCTAATCGAAATCGAATTCTCTCATCTTTATTTCCTAAATAAATATTCCGAATCGACTATAGAGTACATAGGATTGGTTTCCATTTCGTTCTATCAACAAGGCATCAACAAGAATCTACAAGCTATAAGTCCTATTACGGAATTGTCGATGTAATACCGTATTGTGTAGCCAACATACGTGTACGCATTTAATCTCCACGGATTTAATAAAATTAAAAAAAATAACCGACTCGACTTTTTCGATCAGATCATTATTTCGTGCCCAAAATAAAGTCGTTAAAAAATTTTTTTTTGCAGCTAACATCGACTGTGAAAAGGCGTGTCTAAAGCCGCAATAATAAGATGAAATAATGGAGGACATGAACAATATAAAGTGCTCAAATGTGAAGATCCGATTACAATATAACCGCAATAGAATGTTAGTTTATTTTATTATTTTCATCGATTTTGAAATTTAAAAATCGATGAAATCTTGATGGTAACCCATCTTGTTAATCTTTCAAAAAATTTGTCGTGTTTTATTCGGGGGAAAAGGTTGTACCTATCACGGCTACGAAGAGAGGTAAATTTTCAATTTCCTCATCGCGCATTTCCAATGATGAAATCGTTTACGTAAACGACACAATTTATATCGGTAATAACGTTTAAATCCGCTTAATGAATGTATTTTTTTTTAATTTAAATATGCTATTATCGATATCGAAATTTACGATTAATTAATTTGACGTTTATATTAGAAATATGTCAAATTTGACGTTTTCGAAATGCGGCTTGATTTAGAAATGTTATTAGTGTCAATGTAGTTACCTGAAATGTCAAATTTAAAAAAAGATCTCGTTTAACACGAATAAGAGTAGCAATTTAGAAACGTTAGACAATTACACTAGTCGGAAATTGTTCACATATCAAATTAATTTCTTTTTTTTATATCGGATGTTGTTTTGTCTGATGAGAAATCAGCAATTTCTGCAATATCTAAACTCCCAACACATTCCCACAAACACCGCTAGCTGGGAGGAAACGGAGGAAACTATATAGATTTTTATACAGTACATTTAGAAAATGGCTGTAATTTATTTTATAAACAGCGTTAGTAAAAAGTCCCGGAACGGTCGAATAACTTTGTTATTTGAAAATTATGATTTCTGAAATTTGGTATGGGGGTATAGCTAATATAAATGCATTTTATTCAATACAGTTTCTATTTTTTTCACTTCCGATTTAATCGGCAATACGTCCAACTTTTTTCTTTTTTAAACGGAACGCCCAGATTTTTTTAACACTTTTGAATGCAAAATAAAAAACTACGTTCAGGAAGTATTAAGATGTTTATTTTTATTCACAAGAAATCAGTTAAAAAATTAAAAAAGTGTCCTAATACAGAAAAAACAAGGTGCCTTTGAAAAAAGTTGTTGTTTAGTGTTTGCATTCATTTCGCCGTCACATTTGACAATTTTAAAAGCGTTTTAACTTTTGCATCGCTATAAATTTACTTATTTTAGACATTGACACATTTGAAAATGGCAGTAAAGCTTACTGAATCAGAACGAATTGAGATATTAACGATGCCGCGTGGGTACGGTGATCGTCAACGTTCTTTTGAAGAGGTTCGTATTTTGTTTAATACTGTTTATCCGGATCGTCATATTAGTAAAAGTACGGTATGCCGAACAATTCAAAAGTTTGAAGTCTTTCGTCAGGTGAAGGATTTACCTATAGAAGGGGACGTCCATTAACAGCAATAACAGATGAAGAAACTAGTTTGAATGTGTTACTTACTGTGGAAGAAAATCATCATCACGTGTCCACAACAGAATTAGGTCAAATTCATGAGATCTCTCAAAAATCTGCTCATAACATTCTTAAATCAGCATCGTCCATGAGTTAACTGAAGATGATCCAGATCGTAGACTACATTTTTGCGAAACAATGACGGAATTGATCGAGCAGCAGCCTAATGTTTTAGATCACATCATTTTTTCAGATGAGGCAACGGTTTGTCTCAACGGCACTGTGAACAGACATAATTGTCGCTACTGGTCAATTGAAAATCCGCATTGGATTGAAAAAGTGAATGTCTGGGCTGGTCTTGTTGGAAACAACATCATAGGACCATTTTTTATAAGAGGAAATTTAACTGGCAACGTCTACATAAATTTATTGCGAAATGAGGTTGTTCCAGCACTTGCGGCCCTCTTTCCAAATGCAAGATGGAGCTCCCCCCCCCATTTTGCCCATAATGTCCGCGATTATTTGAATGAAATTTTTCCGGAACGTTGGATCGGACGTAGAGGAGCAATCGAATGGCCAGCACGTTCGCCAAATCTCTCGCCATTAGATTTTTTCTTTTGCGGTCACTTGAAATGTCAAGTGTACAAAAATCGTCCCCATAATCTTGAACAATTGGAAGAGAGAATAGTTCAAGAAGCCAATCGCATCACTCCAGAACAAATACAAAATTCAATAAGAAATTTTACTGACCGTTTACATTTTTGTCAAATTGTAAATAGAGAGCATTTTGAACAATTATTGTAATCGCAACCTGAATAGACTAGGTATCTTGATTTTTCTGTATTAGGACACTTTTTTAATTTTTTAACTGTTTTCTTGCGAATGAAAATAAACATCTGAATACTTCCTGGACGTAGTTTTTTATTTTGCATTCAAAAGTGTTAAAAAAATCTGGGCGTTCCGTTAATACCCCCATACCAAATTTCAGAAATCATAATTTTCAAATAACAAAGTTATTCGATCGTTCCGGAACTTTTTACTAACGCTGTATTTTGCAAATACATTTACAATATTAGAGAACGTTTTGTCTATGTGATATCTTTTAGAATAAACTGAAGGATTACCAGTATGTTTATAATAATTTAAGAAATGTTAAATACAAAAAATTTAAAATAAATTAAGATATACGGAGTGACATAGAAAAAAGTACATTGCATAGTGCCACACAATAGAGGACACTAAAATAAGAAAAAAAATTCCTATGAACATGGGTCCGCAAGACCTTCGGTTAAAAGATACGGGGTGTTGAATTTTATTTCTTTTTTTGGGTTTTTTTTTAATATCTATGGTTTCAGTATAAATGCATCTGAAAGCCGACAATGCACGCTAATTAATCAAAAAATAACAATTGAATAATGTGTCATAATGACACTTGTCAAACTGATGTAATTATTGTTTGAGGAATTTTGTGTTCGTGATTAAGTTTTTCTCACTGATTATTCAAATTTGCTTTCAAAAATGGTTCACTACACTTTTGAAGAATACAGGGAGGGACATGATTATGTGTTACGGCGAAGCTAGATCAAATTCTTACGAAGCTCAACGTATTTATCGAGAAAGATATCCTTTTTAAGACAAGTTCCTAATGTTCGAACATTTATTGATGTGCATAAGCGTTTGAGAGAAGATGGCTGTTTTAGAAAACCAAAATTGAATAGTGGGGTTTCCAGAACTCGTCGCACTGTGCGAAACGAAGAAACTGTTTTACGAGTGGTAGAAAATAATCCAAGAACAAGCACCAGAAAAACAAGTTGAGCAGTACGAAACCTTAACCGTGAATCAGTTAGACAAATTTTCAAAGAACAACTTCTTCGCCCATATCATTTCCAAAAAATTCATTCACTATTGAAACATGACTTTGTTCCTCGTGTACAATTTTGCCAATGGTTGCAAAACCAAAGGCAAAACATTATTTCATCAATTTTGTTTACTGACGAAGCTGGTTTTAGTCGTGATGGTATACTGAACCTACATAACATGCACCATTGGAGTGATGAAAATCCTCATCAAACTGTAATTCGAAGTCACCAATATGGGTTTTCAATTAATGTGTGGGCAGGTATAATTGACAATTATTTAATTGGCCCATTTCGATTACCCAATCGATTGATAGGTGCACTGTATCGAAATTTCTTGGAGAATGATTTAAACACATTATTAGAGGATGTCCCATTGGCCATTACTGGAAGAATGTATTACATGCATGATGGCGGGGCGCCAGCTCACTTTTCTCGAGTGGCAAGGGAATATTTGGACAGGAGATTTGGAAATATGTGGATTGGTCGTCAGCTCGTATTCCCGATACCTTAATCCCCTCGTTTTTTCATTTTGGGGATTTATGAAAAATGAAGTTTATGCTGTAGAAATACATAATGATGAACAATTGTGGATAAGAATTATGGAATCGGCAGATAGATTTCGTAATAACCCAGGAATATTTCAAAGATGCCGTCAATCATTAAGAAGAAGTACAAGGGCAACAATTTGAACATCTTCTAAAAACTTAATTTTTTGTTTTAATTAATCATTGTTTTTGCAAATAAATTAAAAAAAAATTCAACACCCCGTATCTTTTAACCGAAGGTCTTGCGGACCCATGTTCATAGGAACTTTTTTTCTTATTTTAGTGTCCTCTATTGTGTGGCACTATGCAATGTACTTTTTTCTATGTCACCCTGTATATCTACAATTTAGGTGTTTTATTATCTATCCCATTATTAATTTTTTTTACTCGTTTCTGGCAAAAAAAAACAGGTCTTCAATATTATACACAATATTGAAACAGAATGACTAATATGAAATAATTTTTTTAGCTTCTTGAACACTGAAAGAAATCTGTTACTATAACCAATTTTATTGTTTTTCAAATTACAAATCGTAAATTATTCATAACATCTTCTTTAACTTCTATGCCACGCCTGTCATCTCTGTCATCTCCATCGTTTGCATTTAATATTAGCTCCATGTTAATTTGGTGTTCGGCCCTTCTTCGTTCTTCTATATAAACTTCATCCAATGATAAATTGTGCAAAACAGTTCTTACGAAATGCACAATCACAATCTAAATCTAAATTTTGAACTTTATATCAACCTCCTATGAAAAAAAAAACAAAGGTTATAGATCCTTTCTTTACTGGTAAGGATAAACTGACACAATGGAAACAAACCCGTCCACAATCAGAGGAACAGGAAGAACACAGGAAGGAAGAAACATCATGGATAACTGGTTTACCAGTTTTACCTCCAAAATTTAAAAGAGGGGTCAGGCCATAAGGCTCAAGTATATTCGGTTTTGAAGAAGATTGTACATTACTGTCGTAGATTCCATGCATCAACCATGCACGTTGATGACAGTATTGATAGAAATACGAACAAACCAGAAATAATTATGATGTCTAATCATAGTAAAAGTGGTGTTGACACAGTTGATCAATTATGTGCAAATTATAATAATTGCATCAGGAATACAAGAAGGTGGCCTACGGTCATTCTTTTACCTTCTACAAAATCTAGTTCGTTATATTGTTGTTTGTCTTCTCGTTTTCTTTAAAATGGCGTCTTTGAAATCGTATTTCTAATTTAGAAAGAAGCTCTAAAGACTCTGTGTCTCCGTGATTTTCGACAAAACTTTTGAGCTGCTTGATCAGGGTAACAGCTTGAACATAATTTGGGATAGATTCTGTAGGCACTGGAACCTCATCCACATCAGAATCTTCCGAAAGTTCTTGTATTTCAACTGATAAATTCTTATTTTTGAGGATATCTGAAAATAGACTAAGAGGCAAATCATCTTCTAGGTCAGATGTGTCAGCCTCAATTAGCTGCTCTTCACTTTGCATATTTGCATGATTAAATCCTGCTTTGCGGCAGCAATTTTGAACTGTCTCTTCGGTTACTTGATCTCAAGCGGTTTTTGCCAAATAAACTGCATCCAGTGGTGTAATTTTCTTTATTAACTCAAAAGCTGTACCAGCACTTTCAATGGTTCAACTAGCAGATGTTTGAGTATTAGAATTCGGTAATAAGTTTTAAAATTCATTTTGTAATCTAGGTCTTGCAATCACTCTGTCATAATTTGTCCTGTCATCCAAGCTTTCTTATTGTATTTCCAAGTTGCAGGCAGGTTATCTATGTTAATGTTTTTAATAGCTCTGGGTTTAGCTGCCTTACCAATGATTAGTTTTTCTTTTTCACCCGCCATATTCGCACAATGCAAAATTGTGAACCTCTCTTTGGGATACTTACCTCCCATTACATTTTTCCTTCTTTAATGTGAGCGTTTTGTCGGGTAGAGCCCTAAAATACAGGCCTGTCTCATCGGCATTATAGATGTCTCTCGGTGAATATCCCTGAATCAAAGAAGGACATTTTTTTTTAAAACGATGAAACATCTTCAGCATTAACCGAAGCTCCTTCTCCCGAAATCGCTTTAAAACTTATTTTGTGACGGATTCTAAATTTATTGTTTTTAATACAATGGAAATTATATGAGGGCCGGTCGGGACCATGAGAAACTGTCCGTTTAAGGGAGGTGTCCGTGGAAGAGGGGTGTCCGCGAAGGGGAATTTCACTGTATTATTATTCTACACTTTAACATTCAGTAATAAATCAAAACTATTCTTTAATCAAGCAAGAAATTAGTTTTTTTTTCAACAAAAGAAATAATTATTTTAAAACATAAAACTCGACATAGTTTTCACAATTTAATTGAATCAATTCAATAAAATTAAACGAATGATTAAGTTTAATTATTACGTGGGTAATTTATAAAATATCCATTGTTATATCAACCTATAAAAGCACAGGACCTCCTATAGAGATTGTACCAGTTTTTTAAAACGAAAATTAATCTTCTATTATTTTTTATTTTATTTTTTTAAACTTCAACTTTTTAAAATTAACCAATATGAAGATACTTTTTTGGTTCTTCTGCGTTCTCCTGCTATTGCAAGGTAAGTACGATCAATTTAAATTTTTGAAATTGAATATCATTGATACGACTAATATATTAATGCTTGGATAGATAGATTACACTTCCGTTTTATAAACCAAAATATTATCGTAAAATGAAAAAAACTCCAACATTATGTGTACAGAGTTCGTTGAAATCAATTCCTATCCTGAGAAGGTGGTTCGATCCGCATCAGTTTGTCCAATTGGATCCCGTCTAAGGTTACACCCCTGCTGTTAAAGATTGAGTTTTCATTTACTTCCTCAACTCTATTTCGTTTTCGTTCAGTTAGAGGAGTGTCATAACGCTTTCGTTTGCTATATTGCCTGTGTATTAGCCGTTGCTATGAAAAAAGAATAAATTGACATCTGGAGCTGATCAGATATCAAGTTTTCCTTTAAAGGATTGCCTTGGAGTTCTTAGCAAACCGTTGTGTGTAATTTTTCAATTTGGTTTTGAAGACGAGTACTTTTCCAACAGCATGGAAGTTTGCTAGGACCTGTCCGGTATTCAAACATGATGAAATCTCCGATATCAACAATTATAGCAAAAATGTTCGAGTCAGCAATTTACAATCATGGAACCATGGAATCATGTTGCAAAGGTTGGAAAGCTTTGACTTATTTGACCTTATTTCGATCGTATTCCGATAGAAAAACAGTCACATCAGGAGGTCCGCAGGGTTCCAATTCGGGACCTTTGCTATTTTTACTTTTTATTAACAACATTACAACGATTATCGACGATGTCAAGTTTTTTGCAAACATTTCTCCTTTTGACGATTGTCAAACCCTACAGACAAACTTGGAATCCTTATGTGATTGGTGCATACTGAACAAACACAGTTTGTATGCGGCAAAGTGCAAAATACCTTCACAAGAAAAAAGAATGCATTGTTGTTCAATTACTCCGTTGATGCTGCAACTACCCCACTTGTTATATATCATTTAAAAGCCATTTTCATTATCAATACACCAATGTATTCGTTTTTTTTAAATCGGGTAAGATTTGATCAAATTTTTGATTTAAACCACACCATGAACTATTAAAGGCAAAAAATATCTAAGTTTTTGTCAACTACGTAGATTTTTACCCATAATTTGATCAAGTCTTACCCAATTTTTAAAACGAATACACTGTTGTGTTGATAACGAAAAGGGCTTTTAAATGATGGGATTGGTGGTTGGTGGGGTTGGTGTTAGTATTAAGTTTATTACATTGTCCTTTATATGGTTCCAATACTGTTGGGCAATAAACATATTATTATTATTATTACTATTATTATTATTATTATTCGGGTCGATGGCCGCAGTGGTTAGGCGGCTGACTATTGTTGTGAGAGGACGATAGGTGCCGGGGTTCAATTCTCTGGAGGGACGGTGACATTTTTTCAGAGAGTTTAATCCCGGATCGACTTGCCGTTCGCTGTTGGGAGCAAAATGATTAACAGCGCGGCATCATAAAAGGCGATATGATGCTGTCACAAAGCCATTTAAACACAACTTACACACACTAAACTACACCGCAAGAGTTGCAGTGATAGCCAGACAAGTAATACAGCTTACGGAGTCACTGCAACTAAGCCCCCACCACACATTAAAAAAAAAAATTACATTTGATGCAGGTATCGAAAAATTATCGTTTATATTTGGATGACTTTCTTTGTAACGTTGCCAAGCAAGTGGTTAGTTGTAATTATTTTACAGAATTCGTTGAAAACGATGCCAAGAGTGCTCCTTCCAAGAAGAAGGTGGATCCTTACTTACTACCAACTTGTGACCATAAGTACTGTGCAGATCCAAAAAACCCCCCGACGACGAGTACTTGCTCTTGCGAGAATATGCCAAACTAAACGATGGAGTTTAAATTGTATTGTACTATTTTTTTCTTAAGAATTTCAATTTTTCACCATGTCAAACAGGGGATGTGAAAATAAATATTTAACTATAAATGAAAATGTATCGTTTACTGTATCCCATTAGAATTTAAGGAAGTGAAATAGAGAGCCTTAAAGTATGACAAATTACGTTTTAAACTTCGAATTTTGATTGTGATTTTTCAACGTCTAGCTGCTTTCATGCGATGTAGAATGTGTTGAGCCTTTTATTGATAAATTTAAAAAAATTGTTGATGAAATGGAACAAGGCCCGGATCAGGGCTATAATGCAGACGATAGTGGTTTGTTTTGGCGTCTTTTGTTAAACAAGACATTTGTACATAGGGTCGAAGCTAGTGCTCCTGGCCGAAAACTGGCTAAAGATCGAATAACTTGCGCTAATGCTAATGGCACTCACAAACTATAAATGCTTGTCATTGGGGAATCAAAATCTCCTAGGGTGTTTAAAAATGTCAATTTGCCTGTTTTATACACAAACCAGACTAAGGGATGGATTATCGAATGGTTTCATAAAAATTCTGTTCCATCACTCAAAAAGTTTTTCAAAACATAAAACTTGTCTCAAAAAGCTCTATTGGTTCTTGATAATTGTGCTGGATATCTTGATAAAGAGGATCTAAAGTCTGAGGATGGTCAAATCTGCCCCCAAATGTAATATGTAATGTAACCTCAAAGATGTTGTTTTTAACCTAGCAAGTGCCTGGGAAAAGCTTGCCACAAAAACACTTTTGTGTTCATGGGAAAAGCACTGTGTGGCATTCTCTTACTTTATTACAAGCTTACAACAATAAGAGAGAAAATGATTCTGATAAGCAGTTAAATAAGGATAAAGAGATTGTATTACCTCTTTTACTCGTTTCCCGAGTTTACCGTAAAGTGAAATATGATAACCCCGAAATAGGTATTTCAATTCTTTCAGAAGAGCGAAGATACGCCCGCCTACCGAGGTAATCAAACACACACCGTGATAATAATGACCGTACAGAATATTTAAGCGTAACGGGATGGTTAGAACAAATTCGGTGATCCAGTGCGTGGCCCTCTGAACTAGCTAGCCGGGAGGGTTGGTTCGGAGAAAACCTACAGATGGTACTTTTATAAGGGCGCCAGGACTTCCAATTTTCCACGCAAAGAGTTAATCTTTGAAGCTGTGCCTACACTACAAATGACGAGTATTCCGAAAACGCTAAATACTTACGGTATGATCTTACTCGCTGTATACAATACTTACGACAAATATGCTTTCTCGATTTTACTTATAAAGTTGGAAAATAAATACTTGACTACACCAAGAAGGAACTATTTGAAATCAGAACGTCATTTTGATTTGACATAACAGGTATATTAGAATAATAGATACACACGGTTAGGTACGACAATGCATTCGTTATAATAATCTTAAAAGCTAAGGGTTTAAAAAAAAATGATGTTGCAACAATCGGAATTTGAGTTACTATTTAAACACAATGTTTACGCTACCTTAACTAGTCTTAAATATAATCCGGGGTGGTCCTACGGTGAGTTGCTTCTAGTGTTTAGAGTAAATCCTCCGTACTGGAGACGATATGTAATCCAATTACAAATCACTATCGGTAAAAGGCCCTGAATCACTCACGCACTACGGCGAAAATTACCATTAACGAGACGAAATGACTTCACACACGAAAAGTGACCTAAATACCGAACACTACCGGAATTAACACCGACGCGAATCTTAACCGTATCTCCTTCGTAAGGTACCCCAAATCACACCCTCACTAATCTGGATGCACCGATTTCTCGCCCCAGCGTGTTTGGAAGGGGAGATGTGCTGTCCAATAATTTGTTCGCCTTATGTCATCGTGATTCCTATTGGTGGTTGAAGTATCCGTAAACAACTGCAGGTGCATGAACAAAAAATTATGCGAACCAGCCGAAATAGCAATTCGCACGCTATTTTAATACAAGGAAAATACTGTGCATTCAAATTGAACCACAAGGTTTACATAGAACTAAAGTATATTGAAAACAGTTTGACTACAATGTTTGCAAAGTTAATGAAAAGACACGTACAATATTTCTTACAGAATTTCTTTGAGGTTAAACAGTAAATACAGAACTGAATGTTTGATGTGAAGCGTTACTATATTCTTTGAAACCAATAAATAAAGATCTATCTATATACATTTAAGGTATACATTTGTACAAAGAGGTTATTTAGTTCGTGCAGATGTTACCTAAACCTTGAAACTATTAATTATTTTATGTGTTCGAATGCATTGCGTAGCTATTAAATAAATGATTAAAAGTACAGGGTCGTAAATAGAAATTGGACCGTAACAATTGAGCTAAATAACTTAAGAGAAACAATTGCTGGGAAGCTTGTGGATGGTCCCGACCATCTTCCTTCCTTTAAATCATTAATTGCATTATTAGGATTAGCTTCAAAGAAAGCTAAGATGTTAATTTCAGTTGTTTCACTTATTATAACTTGTTTTTTGGTTCTAGTTTTCTTGAACACATTTTCATTTGATCGAAACTTACAAAAGTACAAAAGTAAAAAGTACCTTCGATCTGGCAAGTTGCGCGTAGGAAATAAAACGCCGTAACGTTCACGAGCTTGCAGGGAATTTTTATTACAAACGATGTAACATTCCATCATATCACATTTTTCTAAATGCGTGAAAGGCATTTTTTCATCAATAAACACAAAATGTTAATTGCTTACTGACAGAGGTTTAATGCAATATTTCAATGTTGATGACATTTGCAAAACAATCGAATTTTGTTTATGAAATAACAGCCACCTTGGCAAATTTGAAAAATCATCAATAACTCTGTTATTATTGACTTTGGGATAAAAGTTAATAGGAAAGTTTTTGTTCAGAATTAAATTTTCTGTCGACCGTGAGAACTGTATACTGGGTGTCCCATTAAAAAAAAATTACGTTTTTCACAATATCACGTGACCCAGTACGTCAATTATTTTTTTTTAATGCCATTGTAATTAGCTTGAAAAACTACACTAGTTTGCCTATTTAACCAACTTTGTAGCTCCAATAATAACAAAGTTAGCAATAGCGCCGACTTAAGTTTGAAAACCCTGTATACATATTACGTATGTATTTTATTATTAACATACAATATGTTACCACTTTGAAAGATAAATTAAGAAGAAGAGGAAATCCACAACTGTACAGCTTCTCACATTCATTTATAATGGCTGTACACCTATGCCTGCCACAAAATCTAAGACCATGTAATGTGTAATTGAATTATTTATTTCAACAGTCAAGGATTGCAGGGAATAACAAACTGAATAGTTTCACTGAAAAAATACAAGTATTTTATTAATTACGGCCGGTTTCCTAATCAATCGTAAAAGCTCCTTTAACTAAAGTGTCCTTTAAGTTAAAGTGACCTTTAAAGTCAGTCTAAAGTTATTTCCGTTTCATAATGGCGCTGCATACAAACTTTAGTTAAAGCCGACTTTAACATATCGTACTGAGGTTGGTAACGCTGAATTTTAGTTGTTTTTCGTATTTTGTGTTGTATACGTAGAATTTGACACGTAATATTGTTATATGTCTGTCAGATCTACTGTCACATGCGATTTGTAGCAAGATTGATTTGTAAAAAAGTGCAGTAAAATGAACAGAACAAAGGCGCAAATTTTAGCAAAAATTCGAAAGTAAGATAAATGGGTATATTAAAATGCAAAATAACAAATAACGTATTAAATGTTGAAAGGTATGTAATGTAATAAAAATTACTCTGCTGCTCATCAATTTTGGCAGCATTTCATTGCTCTTGATACTCGATTTATTAAAGAAAGCGAACTTTAAATCTGCTCTAACCAATCGACTCAGTACAGAACGATCCGCATATTTTGCTATACTTGAAATTCCATGAATAACCGCGTATGATTCGGAGCCGATCTGAACATGTCAAACCGACGCTGTGCGCGGTTATTCATTGAATTTCATTTGGAACAATACGTGCTGATCGTTCCTTTCTGAGTTGATCGGTCCAAGGCGATTCAATCTTCGTCCTCCTTTAACTTTTTTGCCGAGACTTTTAATACTCCTATGGAATCCTATACAGAAACAATCATAGTCTGTTGCAAAAAGTCACAGAGTCAGTATAGTAGGTATAATTTTGTTGACTTTGTTGGAATTGCAATGTATTATTTGTTCTAACAATGACGTCGCGGTTTGATCTATTAACAAAAAGAATTCTTATATTCAACGAAATAATCTTGCCATATTTTGTATGCTTTTCGTGTTTTAAAACGTCTTCAACTTTATCTTGCAAGAAAGAGCCCAGCAAACACGGAATATTAATTTTTTGTAAAGAATATATGAATTGACGTATAATGTAGATATTTGACATAACATTTGACAGCGCTAAAGTGGCCTTTAAGGCGTTAAAGTGAAAAAATCGGAACTTTTTTTAAATTTAACATTTTCGGTAACTACATTGACACTAATGACATTTCTAAATCAAGCCACATTTAGAAAACGTCAAATTTGACATATTCCTAATATAAACGTCAAATTAATTAATCGTAAATTTCGATATCGATAATAGCATATTTAAATTAAAAAAAAATACATTCATTAAGCGGATTTAAACGTTATTACCGATATAAATTGTGTCGTTGACGTAAACGATTTCATCATTGGAAATGCGCTATGAGAAAATTGAAAATTTACCTCTCTTCGTAGCCGTGATAGGTACAACCTTTTTCTCCGAATGAAACACGACAAATTTTTTGAAAGATTAACAAGATGGGTTACCATCAAGATTTCATCGATTTTTAAATTTCAAAATCGATGAAAATAATAAAATAAACTAACATTCTATTGCGGTTATATTGTGATCGTATCTTCACATTTGAGCACTTTATATTGTTCATGTCCTCCGTCCTCCATTATTTCATCTTATTGCGGCTTTAGACACGCATTTTTACAGTCGATGTTAGCCGGAAAAAAAATTTATAACGACTTTTTTTTTTGGACACGAAATAATGATCTGATACGCTCGAAAAAGTCGAGTCGGTTATTTTTTTTAATTTTATTAAATCCGCGGAGATTAAATGCGTACACGTATGTTGGCTACACAATACGGTATTGCATCGACAATTCCGTAATAGGACTTATAGCTTGTAGATTCTTGTTGATGCCTTATTGTTGATAGAACGAAATGGAAACCAATCCTATGTACTCTATAGTCGATTCGGAATATTTATTTAGGAAATAAAGATGAGAGAATTCGATTTCGATTAGGGAAAACTTCAAATAAACCCGACCTTGTGCGTCCGTTAAATGTTGACATTCCAATTCTGTAGGCAACAACAACCGTTTTTGACACATGACAGGTATCATCGTAGAAATGTCATTAATCAACAAAATTTATATAAATCGCATCTGCCGATGTTTCCGCACCACGACGTAACGTTTTTGTTTATTATAAACAAACAGTCAGTTTTTTTCTTCTTAAATTAAATCATTAAAATAATTCGCGTGACAGCTATAACATGTCCGCGCTAATTTTAATCTTAACACGGTTTATTTGTGACCCAACAATAATTCGTAATTAAATTCGTATAATATACGATTAACTACCTGTTTGGAATTAGAACAGCGTAGATAATGAAATTATCCGAATCCCAAGTGACGTTTTGGAAAGCGGGGACCAGCGACGCTTTGCAAGAAGCGACATCAACGGAAAATATTGCTCGAAATAAAACGATTCGAATGAAGAATGTTTGGAAGCGCCAACAGAGGATGCAGCCAAGATATCGTTTCGTCAGAATGAATTTCTGAAACTTACTACGTTCGAAGAGATCAATCATATATTAGGGAATTCAGATGAGTGTTTATATTAAATATTCATTTAAAAAAAATAACCGCAATCGATCACGACAAATTGTGTAACAGAATTATTTTTCTTATAATCTTAATTTCAATTTAATCAATATATAAATATAAATATAATAAATATAAATATTAAAGTAACTGCAATTGATCGCTGCAAATTGTGCAACAGAACTATTTTTGTCATAATCTTAATTTCAATTTAATCAATATATAAATATAAATACAAATACATAAATATAATAAATATAAATATCAAATATATAATATACAAATGTAGAAATGTACTTTTGTAAGAATATTAATTTACTAGGAAGTAACTGCAATTGAGCGCTGCAAACTGTGTAACGGAGCTACATATCTTTGTTATAATTCTAATTTTAATATTAAATACAATTTAATCCATATATAAATATAAATGTATGATTTTGTGTGACTATATAAATAAAATTAATTAGAAATCTTAGTCTTGTTTCTTTGCATGGTGTAAACAAAACCAGTGCTGCACCGGGATTGTTTATTTGCACCAGGGTAATAGCTGATGTCAATTATATAAAGCGTTCAAATAAGCTTTGCCTCTATAGACCGTCTCAACCTTAGTATTCAGTATGTGTCTTATGCAGATACACTACATAGGTGCCAGTTCGCCAATGACAAGTTAGGTTGGTAAGTCATTTTAAATAACATGACATTTTAAATACTTGTAAGTTAGGGTATTCTAAAACGAAACAATCGGGAGATCGAGAAAGATTGTCTGAGAAAAACTACTTTCCCAAGTCGATAAGTGTGTACTTATTTCCATTTATGCGTCTGAAGTTAGAAGTATACAAAAATTAGTCAACATAATGTCATTTTTCAAGTTTATTTATTCATTGGCGTCCGTTCTTTTTGACAAATACCAACCTTAAACACGCTCGATAATAAACTGAACTGACAACTTCGCCTTTATATAAAAAGAGACAGTTTATTACAAATCGTTTAAGATCGTATGAGAGGTATATATCCCATAAGAGACCGCACTGAATACTAAGGTTGAGACGCTCTATAGTACTAGATACGGCAGAAGGTCCCGTGTACTGTCGTCAAAGTTTTGGTACTCACACATTTTACCAGATGTCGCTGGCATTGCTTTTTGAAATTTGAAATATGAAAAGCGCGAAATTGAGTGTCATTATGACATTATATTGTCATTCTGATTTTGTATGTTGTGTCGCAAGCGTTTTTAAAAACAGTATTAGTAGAATATGGTAATTTTTGTGATATTCTTGAAGATGATATAGTATAAGTTGAGCACTCTATAAAAACTTTTTGAATAAAAAAGCGACAGATGCTGACAACAAAAACATTAAGAACTGAAGTAGAAGAAAAGAAACTGTAATAGTGGGGACACTTGATCAGAATGAATGAAACTAGACAGGTGAGACGGGTATGGGAGGTAAGCAAAATCGGAGAGAACGACCCAGAAAAACGTGGAACAGCAGTATGGATGAACTTCTGAAAAAGAGAGGAAAAACATGGAACGAGGCGTAGGCCCTAGCCAGAAACAGGATAAAGTGGCGTGAATTTGTTGAATCTGTGGAACTAAATTAAGAGAACTTTACACCTCGACACCTTCGGGTATAAGAGGTCTTTGATTATGTCTGTATGTATGAAGGATTATGTTGGACGTGGTTTAGTTTAAACCTTAAATAGTAGTGTTAAATACCGCTTAAGGATGAAACTATTGTTTCTATTAAATTGACAAGAGCTGACATACTAGTTTTGACATAAACCAGTGACACTTTATTTTCATATCGCATTATCCCATACAAATTGAAGTAGTACAAGAAATGTTTAATGCCTTCAAGGCGATAACACCAGATACAATATACTTCGCCAAGGAGAATGCAGTATACAACATCCAATTAATAGGTAAATACAAGATGTGTTATTAAATTCTGTTATGGTTTAGACCTACATTCTAATAGTACCCCTTAGTGGCTTTCCGAGATTGTTAAAACTTGAATATCTTTTGAGATCATTTTTATAAATTACCTAACCTTTGGTTTCGATATTACAGGTATACGTGACATATATCATTCAAATTGAAACTTCACGAGAAACGTTAGGGAATGAAATTTTATTTCGTCGTGTTCCACGAAGATAACATTTTTGTAAAAATATTTTTAATGAAAATATAGGACAATATTCGGAAACTATATAAAAGCGCTTTGTTTTTTAGTTTAAAAGTTAGAAATTCAATTTTCAATAATAAACAAGCTTTTCGTGCCCCAGTATGGTCTGGTTTAAATTTAACACATTTCACTAGATGGCGCAGAAACACGCCAACAAAATTTTATTAGAAGTGTCCAATCTATAGGCTGTAGTAGGCCATTCCTTTAAAAACGTATGATTATTGAGGGTCTATTTTCACTCCTAGCGAGCACATCCTATACTAACATCGGCTGTCATTACAAATAAATTGGATAACAGAGGGAGCTAATAGTACCAGTTGTCGATCATACTGCGAGATGAAAGACAGCAATATACAAAATGAGATAGCAAGATCGTGACATAGAGACATGTCGTGAAAGGGGTATAAGCACGTAGAAAGGAATATAAAGTAAATTCGAATAGCAGTAATTGCGGCGATGATGTGCCCCTCTTTTAGAAAGGTGCCAAACCATTAATTTGGAACGTCTACAGTTATCTGTTTTACTACCGGATACGTTTCTTGCAATACTCTTTTTTATTTAGCATTATATTTCTTTTTATAATGTACACGATGCTTATTCCCGTTCATATTTAGTGGACGAATAAGTTTATAACTCTTGAAATACTTTACTTTAAAAAATAAAAAAATTTTTTTTATTAAACACGTAATTTCTGTCACTTACTATTCGTCCACCAATTTATAATTAAATGTTAATATTCCAAATTTCTTGTTTATAATCATTCTTCACAAAAATTATTGCAAGTAAAAATAACGCAATTTCAAATTTCCCACCAACAACTGATAATAGCCCCTTAATAATTTAAATTTGCATTAGTTGTCAATTTGACAGATGCATAGTTGACAAAAATTGCTTTGTAATTTAAAATTGATTTAACATGGTTTTTACTATACAACACGAATCGATCATGGTAGAATCTTATTTTCGAAACAGACGTAAGATTGACGAACAATGGCAGTATTCTCTTCAAGATTGTTTAGAAGAATTTAGAGTTTTGAGTTCCCTAACTTCATCTTTGATTATGACAGTTTTCGGCACGTTATGGTTTTCAGAGAAACAGGGAGTGTTAAAGAGAAAGAAGGCGCAGGTCGGGCGAAAAAGCGTACAGAAGAGCTAGTTAATAATGATAAAGAGAAATGATAAATAATGCACCAAGAACTTCCGTACGAGCATTATCACAACAAGTGGGTGTATCAATTGGCACATGTCATACAATTTTGAAAAAGGACTCAAGGAAATCGACTATCCCAGAAGAATAACGTTTAGTCAGTGGTTCTTAAATAATTTTGATAATGACCCTTTTTTCTGATGAGTCATGGTTTTATCTGAATGGATAATAATAACTCACAAAATATGAGGATGTGGACTAATGAGAAACCACATAATTTTTTTTGGTTGAAACCACACTTCATCCGCAGAAAATTGCTGTATGGTGTGCGATTAGTCGAAGGAAAATTATTGGCCCTATTTTTTTTTTTAACGGAACCTTAACAGGAGAAAGGTATCGACAAGAAATTATTATGCCATTCATCGAACAGCTTGACGATGAAGAAATAACACAGGGTTACTTTCAACAAGACGGAGATAGAGCACACTCAGCTGGTGAAACAATTAATATGCGGCAGCAATTTTTTCAAAATCGGTTGATAAGTTTAAACACTGAACATGAATTTCCACCAAAATATTGTGATTTCTTTTTATGACCATTCTTAAAGAACTCAATTTATCTGATCTTGCAGACATTCAAATCAGAATTGCTGAAAGAATTAATGGAATTGACAATGGGATACTACAAAACGTTTTTTCCTCCATTAGAAGAAGATGTGAGAAATGTTTCGAACAAGGTGGTGGACAATTTTTATAAAATTTTGCTTTTTTGTTGGAAATAAACATATTTCATTGAGTTAGAAACGTTCGTTTTATTATTTTGACATTTGTAATTTCATTCAAATATCTCATCTCATAACCAACAAAATTCCTATT
Organism: Holotrichia oblita; assembly: GCA_023690525.1. Taxonomy (NCBI): domain Eukaryota; kingdom Metazoa; phylum Arthropoda; class Insecta; order Coleoptera; family Scarabaeidae; genus Holotrichia; species Holotrichia oblita. The sequence goes on along the minus strand of CM043016.1, from coordinate 9,142,869 downwards.
AAAATTTAAGTAACAAGCTAAGACATAATTATAATTTCCAAGGGCTACTTTGAGGTAAAATTTATTTGAATTCTTTGTACTATTTTAAATGCCAAACATATGTCAAAGTGATTAATGAAGGCACTTTTATTCATGCCGTTTACTTTATCCTTTTTCTCGGATGCTGAGTCTCCTCCTTGTGGCATTGCCAAAAGAATTTTTGACGATGGCTCACTATTGTCCCTGTTTTCGGAATTGATGTCTGGAGAAACTTGGCAGGGCTTGTTTGAGGATGAATCTTTACATACTAACTTTTCTTGTTTTCTCAACAGATTTTTATTGTAACTATTTTAATGCTGCTTTCCCAATCTGTAAAATTTCACCTCTAAAGTAATTGTCGCATCTGACAACGTGCGCCTTGCACATAGAATGTTCAGAGAGGGTTTACTTAGTAAGGAAAATTATAATAGCTTAAAACATACTTATGATATATTTATTCAAAACATCAATAAAGAATTTAATGACAAGAGACAGTAATGACGAAATAGTTGCTGACCCTGTCAGATTATGTGGCCTGTTTAGTGATGATGATGACGGATGATCATGAAGTCCGTGAGGTAATTGTATCTATTTCTTGTCTCATATCATTTCGCCTCCTTTAGCAGCTTTAATTAATAAATCCTTTCAAGAGGGCGTCTTCCCTGAGGCACTAAAGATTGCCAAGGTTGTGTCTGTCTTCAAAAAAGGAGATAAACAGCTTGTGAATAACTATCGTCCAATATCTGTTCTATCTTGTTAAAATTGCTAAAATTTTTGAAAAAATAATGTATGCTCGGTTATCTAAATATCTACAGGAGAATTCTCTGCTAGCCAGTAGTCAGTTTGGATTTAGGAATTCATGTTCTACCGATGATGCTCTCTTCAAGGTTCTGAATCATTTTTATAAACTGTTAGATGATGGTCGAGTGGTGATTGGCTTGTTTTTTGATCTGAGTCAGGCATTCGATCCTTGTATGGGATTAGGGGTGTGGGTCTACAGTGGTTTGGGTCTTACTTGAGTAATCGTAAGCAAATTGTATCAATAGGAAGTACAGTTCGTTCGGCGACGTCTTCGGCAACTAGTGTCACACGGAGTGTTCCTCAACGATCCACTCTCAGTAGTAGGTAAACTATAAGCGTACGAGAACAGTCACTCGACGTGGACACCATGTATAAGCTGTATTTTGACAGCTAAAACCTGTGTAAAGCCAGTAAAATGTCATAATTATGACAATTTGACAGGTTTTAGCTGGCAAAATACAGCTTATACAGGGCTGTCCACGTCGAGTGACTGTTCTCGTACGCCTATAGTTTACCTACTCTCAGTGGACTGCTATTTTTAATGTGGACCACAAAATACAATACAAAGTTGACTAGAAAAAACTGCAGAGCGATTTACACACGCACAAACACGGCCAAACAATGAGACAAGAGAGAATATACATATAATAAATATAATATTATTCTGTTATCTGAAACATTTCTCATCAACATTGTATATAATCTTAGTTTATCTCTTTGATGTCCACGTCATAAAACGGATTTCTATTAAATCTATTGACGAAAGAAGGAGTCCCTATCGCGTCAACAATAACCGGACGAACCGATAAATAACAGTAATGTGTGTACCCCTACATTGGCATTGAGTAGACCCGAGATGTCCTAAAATTTATACGATCCATCATTCCAGTCGATATCGGCGTCGATATCTTTACCCCGATTTCATCCTAACAAGATAAATAAATAACACAGCCCACAATTTCTTATTCGAGATGTATTTTTCGGAATTATTTGAAATAAAAATGTGTACAGCATAGGATAGCAAATAAATTTGTCATGTCCGCAACTATCACGACTTTCTTTCTATGAACTTTAACCGCGGTCTCTAGAGAGGGGGAAATAAAGAATAAAACGATGAGGGAGAGATTTAAAGAAGAGAACATGGGTTTACTTTATTGAAGTATACAGGAATACAAGAATGATTTTGACGTTAGGCTTTGACAATAAATCTTCGAGAACGTTTATTTTCCATGGCACACTGGAATTTTTCAAAAAATCTAATTATCTCCTCAACTATCAATTTTAATAGTACATACCGGACATAAAAGATGTAGAATTGGACTCCGAAGACGACTAAGTAATAAAATATGGGGGATTTCATTTGAAAAAATGAATTTATGGTTCTTCAAAATTTCGAAAAATTAACGTGCCATAGTAAAATAACCACGCAATGTAGACAGCCGTTCTCAGCGTTAAAATATACTCAAACATGTTGTTTACGTATACTACGAATTTTAAATTGACATACGAAAAATCGAGTGTCCTCTGATTTTTTGAATAAATGTCTGCTAGAGCAAATTTTTTCAGAAAAAAATGGAATAACTACAGAACACCCGAATCAAATCGCAAAACATAAATATATTCATAATGATTAAAAATAGGTGAATTCAAATGTGTAAAAATATACAGGGTGTTCCATTAAAAATAATGAAGTAGATGGCGACTTCCCGTATAACCGGAAGCGCTAGAAATCTAATAATATTTTCATTGAAGAGAACATAATCGACTGTATACAGGGTGTTTAAAAAAGATGCTGCAATATTAAAGTTAAAATATTTAAAGTAAAATATTTTCTTGAAAAATAGCCTGTGACGGGCCAATACGCGCGCCGCTGATACGATTGAAACATCGTGTTGTATTGCAAAGTATGTGTCTCCCATAGCTATTAACACGCCTAAAATTTCATTATGATATCTCAAGCCGTTTTGGAAAAATCTAATTTTTACTGTTTTTTTTTTAATTAAACTTCAACACGCTGTAGATAGGTAACGACGCGTTCGCGGACCTATGTTTATAGGAGCTTTTTTGTATAAAATGACCTGGGCAATCACCCCCTTTAATATTTCCGCATGTTTTTTAAACGCCCTGTATAATACTAAATTTTCAAATTTATATTTTGACAGAACGATCTCGCTGAGACACCCTGTATATCCTTTAGAAGTATTACATAATAACCTAAGTTAGTGTTTAATCGTTAAAGTACCCAATATAAAATTTTAATTTAAAATTTGAATGTAAAATGTGTTATTATTATACTTAAAGTTATAACCGTGCCATATTTTCCGTTTAATTTTAATTTTAATTACAGTTTAGCGACGATCTATGCACTTAAATTGGAACTAAAGACATCGTTAAAATAGTAACGATCACCAACAATATTGATGTAAAACGTTATAGAAGATTAGGTTTAACGAATCATAATTAGTTAGAAGTTATTATCGGTTCATTCCAGTGGCGTTTCATCGTTATAATTTGAAATTAATTCGTAACAACAAAATAAACTGAGCAACCGTCTTAATACATACTTATTTTGTTTTATATTCCTCATAATTAAAGTTCAGGTGCGAATGCAAGAAATGTATTTTAAGACTCATATTATACAGCCTAATGCATGGCAACTTCCTCGTCATCTTCAGATTTTTTATTTCCTAAGAAATTCTTTGTCACACTTTTAATTGCATCCCAAGAAGTCCGTTCTAAATCCCTCAGGAGTACGTCAAATTCTCGATCCTGTTGTAACAGATTAATCTAGGGCTCCTATAAAAATCCCCTCTTTAAGTTTTGCCTCAGATATATTAGGAAATTTTTGTTTAAGGTATCGAAATCCTGGTCCCTCTTTGTCCAATGCTTTGACGAAATTCTTCATCAGACCTAATTTTATGTGTAATGGTGGTAAAAGTATTTTATGAGGCTCCACCAACGAATTATAGCAGCACTATATTGTATTCTGGTTGGACATTGCTTAACAGTATAGTGCAAATTTCTCACTCGACTATCCCATTCGCAAAGGAAACAGCAATACTTTGTGAATCCAAGTTGTAGACCAAGTAAAATTGCAACTACTTTGAGATCAGCACTGATGTACCATTTATAGGTTTCATAATTGATTTTATCAAGGAGACGTGTCATATTATCATATGTTTCCTTCATGTGCGCACGGCATAACCAAAAGGAATGGAGAGGTAGGTGGTAAAAGGACAGGTTTCAAACTCAATTTAGAAGCATCTATAAAAAGACACCATTCTTCCGGTTGGTGTTTGTAACCTAATTCTCGCATTAAACCGTCAAAATTTTTTCCAAAATGAAAGATCTTCTTCAGTTGAAAAATACCGTGACAGTCCTTGCAGTCTTCATCCTAATATTTCTGCCTGAGTTTTTGCTAAATTGAGATCTCGAACTAGGTCATTTAATTCCAATCGATTTATTAAATGAGGCGTGTTCTCTTGAGATGGCAAATCGTCTTCATCTGTGTCCGACAACTCTCTATCTCGGTTTCAACATGTTCTTGGTTCGAAACATCCATAGGACTTGGTACTGGCAAAGCTTCCGACTGGGGAACTGGACGAGTGGCAGAAGGTAAATTAGAATATCGTAGGTATTTTTATCCTTATTTTTAGTGGAAAACCCGAAGGTCTTTGTATAGCAAAAGTAGCATAGTCTGTCGAATGATCCTTTTGTTCTCGCCAAATCATAGGCCTACCTTTTATCGAGCTCCTCAAAGTAACAGCACATCGTGCACAGACATTGTGAGGGGTCCACAACTTGTTTTGATTGGTAATTTTTAATTTAAATATACGATTCCTGGAAACATTCAATATAAAATACGATACTTTTCATGGATTCGACTAAAAAAAGCCTGAAATCTGTTTGTTCTTCCTCACAATGGCAACCAATACGCATCTGTACCAGTAGGACGTTCAATTCATTTGAAAGAATGTTATGAGAACCTTGAATTGGTACTTAACAAGCTTAAGTACTCTAATCATAAGTAGGGGCCGTGACCATAAACAATACTATCTTAAGAACTTTGGTTCCTAGAGTGGTCCTGGAGAGAATAACGTTGAGAACGAGAGTTTAATGGATCCTAAAATGATTCTATTTCCGCCACTTCACACCAAGTTGGGACTGATGAAACAGTTGAAGATCTAAATGGATAAAGGTGCTATGTCACATTTTTTCTAAATGCAACATTGTGTATTTTCTGAATTCTTCTGGTACTAATGTAATACCTAAATTACTCAAAGAAGAGTATCCAGAAATTGATCATTTGATTATTTGCTCCTACTCTTGTACCAGACAGAATAAAAATTTTGTGATTATTAGTCTCTACGAATATTTTATTTTAAATGACTCTTTCAAAATAATTGATCATAAGTTTCTTGAAATAGGTCATAGTTATCTAGACTCGGATTTGCGGACGCGACCATGGCCCTCATACGGCGCGCCTGCGACGCCTCTATGCCGCGGAAAAGGAAACACAATAGAAGATCTGCGTATTGGTGGAACGACGAGATCGCGACCCTCCGGAAACAATGCGTACAGCTTAGGCGGAGAATAACCAGAGTGAGACGACGAGATCCGAACGCGGCAGAACTAGAGTCCGAGGACGTTAGGAACGCCAAGAGAGATCTCAAGAACGCCATCTACAGGAGCAAGAAACGTAAGTGGGAGGAGCTGCGGCAGGACGTTGACAACGACCCATGGGGCCTTGGGTACAAGATCGTCATGCAGAAGCTTACGACGAACACGGCGAATCCAGTCCTCGAACGAGGTCGGATGCGGAACATTGTTGACACATTGTTCCCTACCCATCGGGAGAGAACTGCGGAAATGGAGGACGAGCTACTGAACGACATCCCGCTTTTTAGCGGAGATGAACTTTCAACAGCGGCAAACTCCCTGCAAAACCGCAAGGCACCTGGACCCGACGGAATTCCGGCGGAAGCTGTCAAGATTGTGGCGCGCGTCTGCCCAGATCTGCTTCTGAACATGTACAACCGCTGTTTGACAGAAGGAGCGTTCTGCAAGAGATGAAAGGTACAGCGACTAGTGCTGATAAGCAAAGGCAAGGGCGATCCGACCACGGCATCGGCATACAGACTGCTATGTATGCTGGACACGGCTGGAGAGCTACTAGAGAGACTGCTCAAAACGCGACTGGAGAGCAGCATAGACGACGCGGGAGGCCTGTCCGAGAGACAGCATGGCTTCAGGAAGGGACACTCCACCGTCGGCGCCGTAGCGCAGGTAGTGGAAACCTTCGAAGCCGCTCAACGGGGAAATCATTACTCGAGACCCCTGGTGATGCTCGTCACATTGGACGTAAGAAACGCCTTCAACTCGGCGAGATGGGACGTCATGTTGGACGCCCTGCAGAACACGTTCGACACGCCATCCTATTTACTTAGGATGATACGCAGCTACCTTAGCGACAGGAAGCTGATATACGACACAGCAGGCGGGCCGTGCACGAAGAAGATAACAGCAGGAGCGGCGCAGGGTTCCATACTCGGCCCCGACTTATGGAATGTGTCCTACGACGGGATCCTCCGAATGGAGCTGCCGCAAGATGCGTATCTGATAGGATACGCAGACGACGTAGCGGCAGTTATCCTAGCGCGTGAGGAGGCGGATGCCCAGAGAAGGCTCAACCAGGTCATGAGAAGAGTCACCACATGGATGGACGAACACGGCCTGACCCTGGCAACGGAGAAAACCGAGGTCGTTCTACTGACCAGGAGACGAATCCCTAGGGAGATCGAGATGACGGTGGATACGGAAGTCATAACCACTACAACTTCCGTGAAGTACCTCGGACTGCGGCTCGACAGCAAGATGACCTTCTGGCAACAGATTCACTCGTCGAGCGATAAGGCCGCTAAGGTAACGACGATGTTGAGCCGACTAATGGCCAACGTAGGAGGACCGACGGCGAGTAAACGCCGGCTGCTAATGAGCGTCACCCATTCCATACTGTTGTATGGAAGCGAGATCTGGGCTGACGCCTTACAACAGGACAAGTACAGAAAGCGGATGGCTTCAGTACAGCGACGGGGAGCACTCAGGATCGCCAGCGCATACCGTACGGTTTCCGAACCGTCGGTGCTCGTGATTGCAGGAGTAACCCCGATAGACTTTTTTTTTTTTTCTCTCTCCAGACCCGTCCGACCTATAGTCACCGGTGGGCACCGCAGCCATCAGGCTTATTGTGCCACATCTGTTTGTTCAAGTCACCCACTCTAGCACGGTAGTCCCCTCCACTAACCTGTACAGGTCCCTAACCGAGTGGGTAAGGTATATCTCTGGGTCTCCTTTCGTTATCCCAAACATATTCTGCCTTCTGCGATCTAGTGCCTCGCAGTCGCGCAGTATGTGATCGGCTGTCTCCGGTTCTATTCCACAAAGTCTACACTTTGTGTCCCCGTCAAACACTCCGATTCTGCGTAGGTGTTCTTTCACCGCAGCATGTCCGGTCATTAGTCCCGTTACGATGCAGAGCTGCTTCCTACTAAGATGTAGTAGTTCTCTAGCTCTTTTCCTGCATGTGTTCCCTATAAAGGTTTTGCCATGTACTATACCGGGTGAGGCTCCCCAGTATTCCTGCTGCTTCGTACGAACCCAGTCTCCTATATGTCTCCGGGCCGTAAACCCCGATAGACTTACTAGCTCAAGAAAAGAAGAGAGTCTACGAGACACGACGAGACGTCGGTGCACGACAAGCGAGAGCGGACGCTAAAGCGCTCACACGACAATGTTGGCAAGAGCGCTGGCAGAACGACACGAGAGGACGGTGGACGGCTAGACTCATCCGCAACCTAACGGAGTGGATGGACCGAGATCACGGCGAGGTAAATTACCTCACCCAGTTTTTTAGCGGACACGGGTATTTCAACGCATACCTGGCTCGACTGGGTATAGCAGAGAACGCGACATGCCAGTATCACGACTCTGCGGAAGATGATGCTCACCACACCTTCTTCGAATGCGAGAGGTGGAGTGACTACAGGGACGCTCTACAAGACGAAGTAGGACCTCTAACGCCGGATAACGTCGTGCAAACGATGCTGTCCGGACACGACCGCTGGCAGAAGATCGCCACGTTCGTCGAGAAGGTGCTGAAGGAGAAGAAGAGAGAGACCCAAGCAATGGAGGCAGCCGATTGAGGCTAACTACGAGGTGCCATCCTGAAGTGATGCGACCAGCGGTTCCGGGATGGCTTCTACACCTGACAAAGTGAGGTTTTTTAGTGGGTGCGAGCCCCACACACCGGGGACGGGTCCCGTCCCTGATGATGCGTTTAGGCATTTTTCCTCACTCAAAACAAAAAAAAAATCTAGACTCGGATAGAGACTTTGGGATTTTGGGGAATTAAAATTGCAAACACAAAAAAACAGTCTGTTTGAACATGCGAAATTTTTTTTATAACTTTCAAGGTCTCTCACGAAAATTGTACCTATTTAAGAAACAAAACAATACCTTAAATAACAGAATTAATCTTCTTGATATCAAATGGATTAGAGTGGACGAATTATTACAAGTTGACTTAAAGAAGAAATGTTCTAAAAATATTAATAGAACTGGATGTAGACGGACTAGGTTAACAGAGACGACAGGCAAGTTTGACTAGTGGAAAACTTTAAAATTTGTTTTTAATTTTTAAATGTCATAATAAAATGGTAAACGTATTTATTTCTTTTATTCATCCAACATTATCCTCAGATTGAATCCACAGTTGGTCGATAAAGGTGCAATGTGCCTAAAATCTAACTTTTTTGTGATTCTGTACTTCTTTTACAAGCCAAAAGTTACTGATAATAAATAGTTAGTTTTTGCATATTTAATTAACAGATTTAGAAAATTGTAATAGGTTAAAAGAAGAAAAAGTTCCAAAAAAAATTTTTTTCTCGAAACTTAGATCTTCAATTCGTCAAAGCATTGCCTAAAGAAGGAGAGTGTTTCAGATATCGCTGTGAGCAATTTCACGGCTTCTCTGGGGCAAAACTTAAAGAAGGGGTTGGTTCTGATATAAGAAAACTTATGAAGGATGTAAAATTCGAATTGAAAATGGAAGATCAGGAAAAGCAAAGCATGGAAGTCTTTTAAACTAGCGTTAACTGACTTCAAAGGAAATAAAAAAGACCCAAACTATTTACAAGAATGCTGTTGCCAATCTGTTAAATAATTACAAACTGTTAGGCTGCAACATGAATGTTAATAAAAGTCTGTATTATTGCAACAATATAAATTATTACACAATTTTGTTTGTGCATTTATTACACGCATCGATTCCGAACAAAACATGAACGCTATCTAGTTCCGTTACAATGCAAACATTTGTCATCCTGATTTATAGTTTCCTCCTTCTCCACTGACATCTCTATGTGATATAGTGCGGTGGGTCCAGCGCGGTGCAAACTCTCCTCTTACAATGTTTACCACTCGAAATCGACCGATATCGACTGTGAAAACGCCATTGAATCCTCTTGATGTTGCCCCTTAACGTAATCGACAAATCGGAAATTGAATCGGTGCATGCATGCACACCGTATTTATCAAACGAAAAGGACGAACAGGCCTCCACTACCACCACCTACAATATCGAGTAGACTTCGCTTTGTCGCTCGAATTCAGGATTAAAGCAACGCGAACGTCCAGTTTATACAGCTCGTATAAATGCATCCTTCCTCAATCAAGACTCATTTAGAATTAATAAAGTTCCTTGCGAACCCATTTATTATTTAACCGTGCAACCTTCTTCTTACCGGCTACCTACTATACCACCTATCTAAAGCGATTATATAGTTAAATGATCCGTTGAGATTCAAGGTTGAAACTGAATTTCTCTCGGGAAATGTTTTAAATGAAATCCGTCCAAATAATGAATAAATTAAGGACTAAATAGATATGAATACGATATCGATCACAATTCTTTTGGCTCCCAACATCATCAAGCTCCCATTTTTTCTTTCTACTGTGCAGCATCCGTTCGCGTTATTTAATCTTTTAATGATGCCATTTACAGTAAACTTCATCACCTTAATTAAGGCTCTGTGCTGGAGGAGGTCATTTGCTTCTGTTCGAAATACAAACGACCCCATCCGAGGTAAGAAATCGTACTCTAGGGTTCTCCGTTTCTTTTCGCTTCGTCGGAGATGGATCCGGTTTCCTCCGGGCGCAAAATATAACCGGAGTGAGATAAGAGGTCCTAAAATTTATTCGCGTAAAGTGCTCGGAGGAAACCTGTATGGAGAAAATAATATTAAGTTAATTTGTTGGTACAATTCGATAAATATAGAAGAAACCGTCGATTAACATCGATGTGATGGTTAGATTTGTCTATTTTAAACCGCTTAGATAACGTTAGAAACGTTTAGAAACTTCCGTTCTTGTTCTAAACATAATCGCCATAAAAGGAAAACAAATTCAACAACATTATTATCTTACTACATTAAATGAGGTTAAGGAGGCGAATTTATTGGAAGCCGAATCAAGAGCTTTATCTGCTAAACATTATAGAAGAATAAAACGGTTTGGTGTAATAAGGTATTAATGGTGAAGAAAAGTTAATTAAAAATAATATCGAAGGACGAACGCTCCAATTCCGAACAAGACGAACAAGTCAATGGAATTGGTGAAATTACAAATCAAGTACAAGGAGGTAAAAATAAGCCGTGGACTATGAAATTAAACTTAAACGAAGAAGAGATCGATACTGGTGCAGATGAATCCATCCTAAGTTTGAATTGTTACAAGGAAAATGAAGAATCCACCGAAGATCAAAAAGACATCCTTGAAGAGCCCGCTACACCCGTCACTTTTGTAGTTCAAATAAAACTCGAAAATTATCAAACTGATTTTAAAAAAGTGTTAATAAATATAATGTAAAAAAAATAAAGAATTTTTAATTAAGAGAAAAATGTCACTAATTGACCACTATTAGTCATAATGAGTGAAAAAAAAAAACAACTAATCAATATCCATAGCAAACATTTCTAGAATAAAGTTATATTACTTCTTACCCTACTCTTACTTCTACCTTTTATCCTACTTTAAGCTAACTAATAAATGTAAATGTGCCATCTCACGGTATTGTTACAATCAGTTTTTTTTTTCAATCCGAGTCATATAGACAAAGTGTTGGTGTTGCGGTATTTTTATACAGGGTGATTGGTGAGAATGGCCTATTAAAAGTATTATACAAACGGATCGGAATTTTAAAACAAAATTTTGTAGTTTGATATGGTTGAATATGAACTATCACGTGAAAATATTTTCGAATAAATATCACTTCCGGTTAACCGGAAGTGGGCATCAACTTCCATTTTTTAAATAGCATGCTATAAAATAAATTACAAATTCAACTTCTATGATAAATTTTACACATATTTCATGTATCATAACCTATACCTAAATACCATTCCTTCTAAGTTATTCGTAATTAACGAAAAAAAGTGACAGATACCGATCTTACTTTATAGTGATATTACTTCACGTAGGAGTAAATGAGGCGAATGAAATTTTGCATACGCACAGCTGATATTATGTAGTTATACAGCATTTGAAGTTTTTTTCTCTAACATTATACAGGGTGTTTAAAAACTTAGTTGCTTATAAATAAGTTCAATCCGCGGAAAGTACATTTTCTTAAATGGAAAGGTATATATTTTATTAGATATTATGATTCTACAAAATATTCTCTTTGAATCCATATTAGGTGTTCGTATACCTAAAATGTAAGGTTAATAAGTTATAACGATTTAATTAACCTCCGTACCTAAAATGCTCAAATATGTCAATTTACAGAATCAAGTGTGCTTGGCTCATTTGTTTTACATACTTACTTGCCACTTATTTTGACGTCTGTCATTTTGTTAATCGTATTTTCGAAAATTCTTCCCATTGAATTATAGGAATAAGGGATCCTTTACGCAAATAACACCAGATGATTAGCAAGAATTATTGGAATACGTCTCCGAATATAGAATGCCTCAATAGAAATGGTTGCCATGTCGAACCATTTAGATAACTTATTTATTTGTGTTATTATTATGATTGTTCTTATAATTTTTCTACTGTATCTTTTATATTATCTTTTTTATTTTTTTAATTTTACCTAATTTGTTATCACTAATTATTTAGACCTTTGATGTAGATTTACTTTATGTTGATTATTCAAATACCAATTGTTGGGAGTATTTAGGAGAATTCTTAGATAATCTAAATTTTTTACTGATATTGTTACACGTTGGGTTTTATTTTAGATACACAAAAGACTCTTCAATCAACTAATATTTCATTGAGTAAAAAAACGTTCAACAAAATATTTTCTTTTGGACACACTACTTCAACTGTTTTTTTTTAATATCTGCCTTCTTAAATAATTATAACTGTTATTATTACTTAACAGGTATTGTTCTTTCACCATTGTTCTACGAACATATCGGTCGCTAAAACTTTTTATATGTTAAAAATTCTTAGAAATTTTTGCTGATCATTGCTTGTAAATGTCAGTATCTTTCACTAAACGTTTGATACGTTTATTTCACTATTTCATTACATCCACTTTGCATAATAAATAAATTCATGATTACCTGATTTGGTCTATTCTCAATGCTAATCCATTCTAACACAATATACTGAGAAAAATGTATTGCACAGAAACGAAAACAATGTTATTACAGAGGTAAAATAAAAATTGTAAAAAAAATACTAAGATAATAATATGTTTTGTAACAAATAAAATAATTTTTTGTTGTTGTAAAGTAAATACTCGCATTGTTTACCCTAATTATTGTACTGGTCCAGATCTATTTCCCACAGTGTACGCGAGAACAACCAACTAAAATGACAGACGTCAAAATAAGTGGCAAGTAAGTATGTAAAACAAATGAGCTAAGCACACTTGCTTCTGTAAATTGACATATTTGAGCATTTTAGGTACGGAGGTTAATTAAATCGTTATAACTTATTAACCTTAGATTTTAGGTATAGGGACACCTAATACGGATTCAAAGAGAATATTTTGTAGAATCATAATATCTAATAAAATATATACCTTTCCATTTAAGAAAATGTACTTTCCGCAGATTGACCTTATTTATAAGCAACTAAGTTTTTAAACACCCTGTATAATGTTACAGAAAAAAACTTCAAATGCTGTATAACTACATAATATCAGCTGTGCGTATGCAAAATTTCATTCGTCTCATTTACTCCTACGTGAAGTAATATCATTATAAAGTAAGATCAGTATCTGTCACTTTTTTTCTTTAATTGCGAATAACTCTGGAGAAATGGTATTTAGGTATAGGGTATGATACATGAAATATGTGTAAAATTTATCATAGAAGTTGAATTTGTAATTTATTTTATAGCATGCTATTTAAAAAATCGAAGTTGATGCCCACTTCCGGTTAACCGGAAGTGATATTTATTCAAAAATATTTTCACGTGATAGTTCATATTCAACCATATCCAACTACAAAATTTTGTTTTCAGATTCCTATCCGTTTGTATAATACTTTTAATAGGCCATTCTCACCAATCACCCTGTATATCTGACATCCTGTACAAGACCAGATACTAGAGATTTTCTTAAATTTCTTCATTTTGCTTTTAGGTTTTGTTTCCTTTGGAGGAATTTACACCCTTCCTTTTTCTTGTTAATTTTATTTGCTTTGTATTTATTATATATACCTCTACAACTAATGGGTAACATCAAATATACCGGCAAAACTGCTTATCCTTCGCGTCGTCGCAGTCGTAGAAGGGCTCAGTTGAAACGCCAAATCAAAACCCAAGCAGAAAATGTTGCTGATACCTCAAATAACACTTGTTTCCTAAGTGTACAAGAACCTTTACAATCAACAAGTACTTCAATAATTGATAAAGATATACTGTGTCAGGTAATCGCATTTTAGTAAGATACAAGATATGATACACGTGCTCATTGAACAGTTGAAATCGCTGTTCTAATAATAATATTTTACGTTATGCAGAAACTCTTGATATGTTTGAAACAAGTCCTTCAGTTGGAAACCATAATCACGGGAAAACCGATTTTCATTTAGGAGGCAGACGTATCGTAGCTATAGATTACTTTTTACGCCAGATTTTGTCCTCAAACGATGTACCTACACATTTGTGGATGCAGCTTTACGAACATGAGAGTTTCGAAGGAAAACCGATTTGGCTTGAAAAGTGTTATTACTCTAAAATGTCAAATGTGTAATGTTGTGATGGACTTATCAACTGACTATGAAGAAAAGTCTCAGCAGTTGAATGTCAATGATGCTGCAACATTGGGCATGGTGTCTTCAGGAATAGGATATTCTACAGCAAATGAATTTACGTCGATATTGAATATTCCGTTTATGGCCTACAATACTTTTGATAAATCTAACAATTTGGTTTCCGATGCCATAAGTATAACTTTTTGGAAACAAATGGAAAATAATGGAAAAGAAGAAACAAGCTTGGCAAAAATATACGGAGAAGTAGATTCGGAAGGAGTGCCCTGCATTACTGTGGTAGCGGATGATGCGTGGTCGAAACGTTCCTATAATATAAATTATAATGCTTTATCAGGAGTGGTAATAATTATTATATATTTTGTAAAAAATGTTCATCAACTCGTTCTAGGCTTGTATAATTGGAAAAAGAACACAAAAAGTTCTATACCTCGCTGTTCGAAATAAATATTGTTGTGTATGTGCGCGAGTAGAAAATAAACAGATGCCTCCTGGACCACATAAGTGTTTTAAAAATTTTAGTGGTCCATCGACAGCCATGGAGTCTGATATAATTGTAGAGGGCATCAAGAAAAGTGTGGAAATGCATGGCATTAAATACACCAAACTCGTTGGTGATGGAGACAGTTCAGTTCTCAAAAAATTATATGAAGCGCGGCCGTATGGTGCAACTAAAATTGAATGTAGCAACCACTTATACAGGAATTTTTCAAAACATCTGCGAGAAGTCAGCAGACGAAAACGTAGTACTTCAAAAAACTTACCTGTTCCTTCTCAGTTACGAAAATTAGTTCTTGAGCGTCATTATCAGTGTGTGTCAGCTGCCAAAAAGGCAGTGGAGCATAGATCCCACGAGGAAGGAACAGTGAATGATCAGGCTAGTTTTCTAAGAGGTGACCTACAAAACGTTGCATCACATGTTTTCGGTGAGCATGAAAAATGCTCAGAAATAGCTTTTTTTTCTTGCAATAAGACTGGAATCAATTATGTGGGAAGCATGTCTGAGTGTGGTCTCTATGCAGACGTTCTTACATGCTTCCAAAGACTAATAGATAATTCGTTTAGTCTGATGCTAAATATGACAACTAATTTGGCGGAGCAGTATAATTCAATTGTGTGCAAGTTTATTCGAGGTAAAAGAATTAATTTATCACAAAAAGGTACGTATAAAACCAGATGCGAAGCTGCTGCTGTGTCTTTCAACAGTGGTCCTGAATATCACCGACTTGTCTATAAAGAAATGGTTAAGAAAAGTCCTGAAGGGCACACAAAAAAATATATAGAGAAACTGAAACGCATCAGGTCTCAATCTCAGAGGTCCTGTAAAAGGAAACTTTTCAAAATGAAACGCGCAAGGAGTTGTGAAGACTTGTGTGAAATGGAAAAAGTGTGATTGTAGAAGTGAATGAACCAACAGCAAGCAAAAGTAATGGTAACATTCGATTTTACTGAACTTAACAAGTATCTAATAAAGGAGAGATTAATTTTATCAAGTGTGGATGAAACATTGGGCCAATTAAAAGAAGCAAAAATTGAACTCTCTGAACCATCATCGATTCTTACAACATTCCTAACACCCTTCGGGCGATTTTGCTACAGATGTTTACCATTTGGAATTACAAGCAAGCCAGAAGTTTACCAGAAGACGATGCAGAATTTGCTGCAAGGTCAGAAAGGAATTTTAGTCCATATGGATAACATTATAATATTTGAATTGGATGCTCCAGTGCAGAATTAGGGAACACTCACAGGACATCCAAACAAGGTGTATAACGAGGAGTAAAAGACAATAACACCAGTCTTTAGAAATATTGAACGCTACAAAGAGCACTAACAATAGCTACCTTGATTAATAAATTTTTTTTTTAATCGAAAGGGTTACCACAATCATTCGGAATTAATAATATCACCATTAAATCGATTAAATTCATCGCGAAAACGAATTCATTCCAATCAATGCAATAAAATCGAACGAAGGTGGGATTTATTTCCAAGAGCGAAACCTACATATCTAATTTGTCTGAAATATTTATGTACCTATTTCTACTTTTCTTTTTCAACTTGAAGTGCAGAGATTACCGAGGCAGCGTTCCATCTGTCACTCCTAACGTCAGCCATACATCTTTACGCGAATTCATTAGACAGCTCTTTCGTGACCTGATTTTTCGCACTCTGAATGTATCCTCTCAGGCATAGCGGATGAAAATTCGCTTTTAGTTTACTTGAGAAGCATTTTAAGGAGGTATCCTTCTTCTGTGCATGTACATATATACAGTCTGTCCCAAATCCAATGAGACTGGTCTAAACAAAAATATGTTCAAGAAATTCTTCGGAAATTTTTTGTACTAATCGGCTGGAATGGCCTTTAATATGGCGGTCTAAATCGTTTAGATGACCGAAACGATTTCCTTTTATTCTTTCAGTTCCTTTAAAGTTGGGGAATAGCCAGAAGTCCCACAAAGCCAAATCAGGTGAATACAGTGGATGATCGATAACAATGATGCCTTTTTTTGGTCAAGAATTCACCGTCCGACCTTCCCGAACGAATTCACTGTTGAAAAATTCGCTTTGAATTGGAAAAAAAAACGTTCAGTATTGTGGACGGATCCATCTATCAGCCGACGAAAGCTATACTTACTGAGGTGTGAAACAAAAACAAATGCACGACATAAACTACGTGAAGAACGACCTCGCGCAAAGGTACAGGAAAACTATTCGGGCCATTTGGTCTTCGGAACCCTCCTCCAAAAACAAATGTGCAGCGACGAACATGCTGGCTATACCTGTGATTTCTCACTCGTTCGGAGCATTAAGATGGAATCTAGATGAGATACTTCAACTGGACCGAGACACCAGAAAGACGATGACAAGAAACAGATGCCATCATCCAAACGCTTCTCTGCAACGCTTATACATTCCCAGGCACAAGGGTGAAAGAGGTTTAGTCAACATCGAAGGCCTCTACAGCAGAATAGTCACCGACACCACCTGCCAGATTTTTAACTCAAAGGACCCATTACTGAGGATGGTCGCGGAGCAGGAAAATGGGGGACGGGGAGAAAGTTGTTACCATGGCGCGAAAATATGTAATACTTGGTTCGCTGGCCGGACCGGAGGCCTAAAAATAATAATAATAATAATCAGAATCAATACGAGGATCAAATCCGGGGTGCAACCGATGATATCGCTCCGGCCGTCGCAATAAAACGAAAACGCCAGGTAATTGCATTTTCCTCATTTCCTTCTAAAGTGTACTGACTGCTATAGAGGGAGAATGGAAGGGGTGATGGGGGAGAAAGAGGGAGGGGGTGGAAGATGAGAGCTTTTTAAATGAAAATTTCCCCCGATAATTACCGAAGTGGCGCAGCATGTTGGATTCCGCGAAAGGCGTCGATGTGAAGAACGTATCGATAATTACCTTACCGGATGAAACTACTTACTCTATTTATAAAGAATAAATTGGTCTGCGGCGATTCAACTTTCAACGTTGTTTCCTATAATAGGTGATAATGCCCGAATCGTATTAAGGAAATAGAATGAGGAGATCAGTTTCTGACAACGTCCAGGGCAAAATAAAGCAATGCAATTTACAGATTGTTGCAGAGTATTGTGCAAGTTGGAAATTTCGCTCAACTTTCGAGAAAAATCGTGATGATGATTTGGTACAAATTGTGCCGATTCTGTGACGCAAAGAAATTCTTCGAAGCTGTGTGTCTGCGATTTGGATTTGGACAAACAGAAGGAGAAGGCACTTTGTGACACACACTCTGACACACGACCAAAATGATTATAGACTTCAGCATTAGAAAGGCTGTACCTGTAACTGGTGATGATGAAACGTGATCTTTTTAATACAAGTCAGAAACAAAACGTCAGAGTGCGGCATGGAAGTCACCAGAAGAATCAAAATAGAAGAGCAAAATCAAGGCAATGCTGACCGTTTTCTTCGATTCAAAGGGAATTGTTCACGAGAGTGAATTCGTCCTAGAAGATCAGATGGTGAACACAGAGTTTGAGCGGAATATCGAGAACCAGGCAAGTTGGTTGGTTGGGCACAAAGCCATCATGGTACGTGAATTCTTGACCAAAAAAAAGGCATCATTGTTATCGATCATCCGCCGTACTCACCTGATTTGGCCTCGTGCGACTAAACTGAAATTGATGGCGATGAAAAGAAATCGTTTCGGTCATTCAAAAGATTTTGATCGCCACATTAAAGGGCGATTCCAACCGATGCTACAGTGTAGGATTTTGCAAATCCAACAGGACAATATTAAAAAAAAACAATAATGAAATTTTAACCTTAAAACATGTCATAGTGATAGCTGACTAACCTATTAAACCGACAGTAAAAGTACAAGAACAATATGCGAGCGCACTTTTTTGTTATCTCTAACTCAAAACGGGTTTCTACATGATGCCCTCACAGCGAATATTTTGCCTTATACTATATTGTACCATAAAGTATTTTCAGATTACCAAAAGCTAGTAAAATGAGTCCAGAAACGTCTTCTTTGAATCGTAGCTTGATATCAAGGTAAAGGCCAAGATTTCCATAACCTGAGGCAAGACCAAACTTCTTTGTTTAATGCGGCCAAAAACTAACACCGCTGATTTCTTGGGATTGATAGAGAGAGAATGGCGTTCAGACTCAATAACAAGTACTTCAAGATCATCATTAATTTTAGCGACAGCTGCCACAACATCTGAAGGATGGAATGAAGAAACAAGTTGAGTATCATCAGCATAAAGTTGAAAGTGACAGTATTGTAAACGCTTAGTTTTATTAGAGCTGTAAATTGCACATAATAAAGGGCCCAAAATACTACCTTGAGGAACACCCGATGTAACACGTACCTGATTTGATATTTTACCATTAACACGGACTTGCTGTACCCGATTCTCCAAGAAAGAAGTTCAAAGCAGTTTGATCAAAACCGATGGAGCACAAGATAGCTAACAAAAGCGAGTGGTTAACAGTGTCAAACGCTTTCGAATAATTTAGTTTTTCTGGAAAAATCGAGCCGATATTTTTTTATATCCTTGCTTCGTGCTTCCTGAGCTTCTTCAGACAATTATCCTATAGGTAAAAGCGCTTCCTGTATTATTCGTTTTCTATGAATAATTTGATGTAATAAGGTAGGCATGTAATACCATGGATAAATATAATCAATGGGTTAACAGCACTATCGTCATCGTCAACCTAGATTTATCAAGTTCAAGTGGAGAACATAGAACAGCGAAAGCAGGAAGACCAAGAAAAGCGGCTTGAAAACAAGAACACGTCAATTAATGTCACTAGTTAAAAAAAGGACACTTAGTGAGTTAAGGCACGCTACCAGCTTTAAGTTAAGATAATCAGGAAGAATAGATGCTGCGTCTATGTTGGGCGAGTTAGTCTCAACGCTTAAGAGAGCTATAAAAATAAAAAAAAAGTATTTCGTAATAAGAGAGAGCTACCAACCTTTCCTGTTGATGATCCGTAGAATGGTTATCCATGCGAGGACTAATGTAAAATTGATGAGGCATCAGCTGAGATCAAGTTGCAAGCTATTGTGGATCTGACCACACAGCGGCTGTTAATTGTACAAAAAGAAGTTCTGCAGTCTTTGTGTTCGGTGAAGAAGAAATCACTGTCCAAAATATTACCACGATTTTCAAGTGGGGATGCGATGGAAGTGGAGGCCAAAGTAGGTACAAACAAAAAGCTAATGAGAAGGCATTTGAAGACTCTAACATTTTGTTGACATCTATGCAGATATATGGACTTGACGAACACAGACAAAAAGTTTTAATTTGGGAAAACCCACGCCCCAGCTTCCACGTCGTCATACTGTAGACCCATTCGGTTCAGATTTATAAAAAAAAGCAATTTTAGAAGAGTTCGAGAATGTGCTCAATCAAATTGCAGTACTTACGAAAACTATGGTCGAAATTAATGGACAAAGGCTGGAAATTTTCCACACATTTGAAGAAACAATGGTTGATAGAAAAGTCTGCAATACTTTAGCTAAAAATCGACCTACCTTAAGTGATTATTATACAATTTCACAAACTACTCCCAATTGTTTTATTCTTAACATATAATTTTATCCTGCTAGATTTGCAAAATCCCACACTGTGACTATGGATGTTTCGAAAACTCAGAACAGTCTCGTTGAATCTGGGACAGACTGTGTAAAAGACCTCGTAAGCAATATCTAACAATTCAACCGCTCCTATATCGACGGATTCATCTCGTACAGGAAGGATTTTCGGTTCCGCACACGAGCAACAAATAAGGAGCAGAAAAAGAAAGACGAATAAAGTCCGGTACCTATTTTCAGGCTTGATCGAAATTTTCCAGCTATCGCGAAGTCGAGTCCCAAGGTCGTTTACGTTCACCGCCAAGCAGGTCAGGCAACATACATGTATGTACTTATATGAATAGAGAAACCTCAGATATGGTCCCTTATTCGATTCGATTCGATTCCTTCGTGCTTTTTATTGTTAAAACGACCCGACGCTGTCGTCCGCACAATTGTTAGGAGATGATGTACGACCGGTTTGAGGATTTCTCTCTACTCTCTATTACTAAGAGTAGATGGGATGGATTCGATGAAATTTAATCGGGTGGAGTTCTTAATTTCGACAGATATTAGAATTAATATGGGCGATAATATTTTTATAATAACGATTATTATAGTAGGAGCTGCGCCTGCTTTTGTTTTGGTAAAAGAAATATGGAAAACAGTAGGTAATAATATTGCATTCTCACGCGAATAAAGGTCGTCTGATATTGGCTCGACGGTTTTATTAAACGTGTTGTCGTTATATACCCTACGAAACGAAACTTCATAATCTCCGGGACGAATCTAGAATTTTTACAGATGGAGAAATTTATTATATATATGCATACATAGCGAGAGGGAGTTAATGTTATTTCTTCTGGCTACTATATTGTTAAGTAGTGTTTTCAATTCTAGTGTCGGAATTGCGGGAAATGTACGGGCAATATGGAAATACGTGAGCGTGAAACGGGGATATTATAAAATTGTTTGCTTGCAACTTTGCCCGGGGATGTAATAAAATTGTAATTTCACGAACGAAATAGAAAGGAAGGAAATAAAACATATACAAATAAAAACGCTCAGGTAATATGCTGTATAAATTATAATAGATTTATTGTAATAATCGCCATTGTCGTTAAGTTCTTTTTGATTTAGTTTTAAAACTGAAAATGTTTTTGACAGCTGTCAAATTGTAAAAACAGTTCTTCTCAACACTAACCAACTACAAAACTATAAAAACAATTAATTCCTTCTTATTTTACGGGGTGGAACGGTTCAGCAAGCTGTCAGAATACCTCTGACAGCTGTCAAATTATAAAAACTATGTACCGGGTGGTCAACTCAGAATGTGCGCTTTGTCACATCTCAGGAACTATTTACAGTAGAGCTTTGAGGAAAAAAAAATTCCTGGCTAAAATGACCCCGAAAAACACCTGGAAATTATTTAGAAAAGTGTAGGATGGCTCATAAGATTTACGTATTTAAATTTCTTTACCGCCCTCTGTCGGTGACGGACAATCTAAATCTTAAAAGAAACTTTTACCATTCACACGTTTCTAAAGATATCTTCGGATTGGTAAAAGATAGTGGTACCCGGTTTTCGCTGATTTGTTGGTAATTTAGCCTACTTTTTTAATTTGATATCAAAAATGTATGTTTCCATTTAATATTTTCGAGAAAAAATGAAATTCCCGAAAAAAATTTAAACAGCGCCCTCTATCATGCATGTCACTTATTAGATTAGTTCCAATTTGCAAGCATTAGATTGGAGGAGTAATGCTGTTTTCAACGAGACTAAGTTTGCAAAATTCGGTTCAACAGAACCGGAGTTCCTTCAATACAAAGTTTTCCCTCCCACCCTCCCCTTATTTAACAAAATACAAAAAACTTGTCCGATGTAAAATATGCAAAATTTTTAGTAGATTCCGATTTTCATATTTATAATAGACCTTAAGTTGATAAATTTTGTTTCCCAAATCTGTACAGAGATATAGCCGAGCGACATTTTTAGTTGGCCATCCAGTACATAGTTTTTATAATTTGACAGCTGTCAGAGGTATTCTGACAGCTTGCTGAACAGTAAATCCAATTAATTCGTTCTAAGCACTTCAAAAAGCCTACCAAAAACACATGTACGACTGTATTGTATTTTTTAAAACTAAAAATAAGAACAAATTAATATAAAATATAATATAAAGAATTATTATAAGGAATAATTTCTTCCATACGGACTTCAGGTATCAAACCCAAACTTGGTCTTTTGTCAGTAGGACCGACTTCATGGTTAATGGACCTAGTTCTCCAAAGAGGTTTGTTTCGTTCGTCTCTTTAAGATTTGTCTAAAATAGGGCCACAATCTCTGTACTTCAGCCCACATGTAGAGAATCTCCTTAATCTTTAAAGAAGACACATCCTCTCCTCTTTCCCCCTCATAATCTGCAGCAACTTCTTCCTCTTCTGATTGTTGCACTTGTAACTGAAGGTCTTGGAGTTCTTCAGTTGAAAGTTCTTCTCTGTGATTATCCACCAACTGCTCCACATCCTCATTACTCGCGCCAAACCCCATGGACACACCCAAATCAACAATTGACTGCACTACATGTGTAGGATCGTCAGGAAAAGGTACAAGCCTTTCAGGATCTCTCCCATGTACGCATTTTGGCCATAATTTCACAAGTTTACATATAATCTGCACATGCGAGGAATTGAAGGTACTCAGGCAGAAACATTTCGGAGAGGATCTACATCACTCAGCAAGATAGAGGACACTGAACTGCTCAGGTTGAAGTGAGAGTTTTGATAGGGATGGTATAGATAAAGAGCATCCGGCCTAAGTGCCTGGACTACAGGTGTCCAACCCTAACTAAATAGATAGATAGAGATAGACAGTGACAATAATACTGTTTGACAGTTGTCAGAAATATTACAACACTACTACTAGTTTTAAAATTTGACAGCTCTCAACAGTCGAATCAATAAAAGAAAATAACTATTTTTATAGTTTGACAGCTTCAAGAATAATTTTACTATAATCTGACAGTTGTCAAACATGTTGCAATTACTAAAATAGATAAATTAATCTGAAATGACTTTTGATGTGATTTTTTTGATTTTAAAGTTGGAAGAAGAAGATGGACTAAATGTCCATCTTCTTGAGTTATGGTTCCAAATTTCATTCATTGTAATTGTTGAAAAACACAACCTGCAACTGTAAAACGCTAAAATCAATTATTTTTTATGTCATGTTATGACGTTTGCAACTTGCACAATATTTATGACAGCTGTCAAATAACGACAACAGTATATTTTTTTTATATCTTCCTATTATTGCTATCAAAGTTAAAACTGTAACCTTCTTAATTTAGTTATTTTCGCCGATTTGATCGCCAGTTACGTTTTGCAATTTCTACACCTGCTAGTATTATGTTGTATTAAAAAACAAGTTTCATAATGACATAATAACAACCTTAAAATGTCACATTGACATTTCTATTACTATTGTAATGTGACCAACTTAAAATAAATCAGCTTAAATGTCCCTATTCGATAGGAACGTTATGTAAAAGAACAGGTTTCTTCATTTTGCCGTCAAACTATAAAAATATTCATGTTTTTGTACTGATTTGACTACTGACAGCTGTCAAATTGTAAAACTGGTAGTACTGATGTAATACTGCCAAACTGCCAAACAGCATCGTTAACGATTTAGTTAAGAATGACCTAAAATAAAGACCACCTGTTTAGTTTTTATAAATTTCAATTGTCACCTGAACACAGATATATATCTGGCATCTGTCAGATTGTAGTATAATTATTCTCGAAGCTGTCAAACTAGAAAAATATTCATTTTTTACTGATTTGACTACTGACAAATGTCAAATTGTAAAACTAGTAAGTAGTACTGTCGCAATATTTCTGATAACTGTCAAACAGCATTGTTAATGATTTAGTTAAGAATGACCTAAAATAAAGACCACTTGTTCTCTTTGTTTAGTTTTTATAAATTTCAGTTGTCAACTGAACACAATTATGTTTCTGACATCTGTCAGATGGTAGTATAATTATTCTTGAACGTGTCAAACTAGAAAAATATTCATTTTTTTACTGATTTGACTGCTGGCAGCTGTCAAATTGTAAAACTGGTCGTATTGTCCCAATATTTCTGACAATTGTCAAACAGTATTGTTAACGATTTCGATAAAAACGATCTAAAAAAAAGACCACTCTTCTTTATTTAGTTTTTATAAATTTTAGTTGTCAACTAAACACAATTATGTTTCTGACATCTGTTAGATGGTAGTATAATTATTCTTGAACCTGTCAAACTGGAAAAATATTTATTTTTTACTAATTTGACTGCTGACGGCTGTCAAATTGTAAAATTAGTGGTATTGTCGCAATATTTGTGACAGCTGTCAAACAGTATTGTTAACGATTTCGATAAGAACGATCTAAAAAGAAAGACCACTTGTTCTCTTTCTTTAGTTTTTATAAATTTCAGTTGTCAACTGAAACACAATTATGTTTCTGACATCTGTCGGATTGTAGTATAATTATTCTTGAACCTGTCAAACTAGAAAAATATTCATTTTTTTACTGATTTGACTGCTGACGGCTGTCAAATTGTAAAATTAGTGGTATTGTCGCAATATTTCTGACAACTGTCAAACAGTATTGTTAACGATTTCGATAAGAACGATCTAAAAATAAGGACCACTTGTTCTCTTTCTTTAGTTTTTATAAATTTCAATTGTCAAATAAACACAATTATGTGTCTGACATCTGTCAGATTGTAGTATAATTATTCTTAAAGCTGTCAAGCTAGAAAAATGTTCATTTTTTTACTGATTTGACTGCTGACGGCTGTCAAATTGTAAAACTAGTGGTATTGTCGCAATATTTGTGACAACTGTCAAACAGTATTGTTAACGATTTCGATAAGAACGATCTAAAAATAAAGTCCACTTGTTCTCTTTCTTTAGTTTTTATAAATTTCAATTGTCAAATAAACACAATTATGTATCTGACATCTGTCAGATTGTAGTATAAATATTCTTGAAGCTGTCAAACTAGAAAAATATTCATTTTTTTACTGATTTGACTGCTGACGGCTGTCAAATTGTAAAACTAGTAGTATTGTCGCAATATTTCTGACAACTGTCAAACAGTATTGTTAATGATTTCGATAAGAACGATAAAAAAGAAAGACGACTTGTTCTCTTTCTTTAGTTTTTATAAATTTCAATTGTCAACTAAACACAATTATGTATCTGACATCTGTCAGATTGTAGTATAAATATTCTTGAAGCTGTCAAACTAGAAAAATATTCATTTTTTACTGATTTGACTGCTGACGGCTGTCAAATTGTAAAACTAGTAGTACTGTCGCAATATTTCTGGCTCTCTTTGTTAAGTTTTTATAAATTTCAATTTTCAACTGAACATAATTATGTTTCCGACATCTGTCAGATTGTAGTATAATTATCGTTGAAGTTGTCAAACTGTAAAAGTATTCAATGTTTTACTGATTTGATTGCTGACAAAAAATAGTAGTACTGTCGCAATATTTCCGACAACTGTCAAACAGTACTATTAACGGTTTTGATAGGAATGTTGTAAAAAATGAATACTTGGTCTCTTAGCGAACAACGAAGACGTTTGAAGAAAAAAGCATACTTTAGGTGCTAAAATCCGAGCGAAGAAACTTCCATTTCACGTCCTTTCACGGTGGAATTTGTTTATTCTGCACGGGGGAACCTTGATAGTCTACATTTCGCATCTGCGGTAGACAATCGAATTATTCCCTTTCGGCTGAAGCGGTCGAGTACTACTTGCTTCTCACAATTGTGTGAAGTGGGCGTATAGTAGCGCCACACAACACGATGGAATGCACGATGCATACTTTAAAATTCCAATTTCTCTCTCTCAGTGTGCCGGTGTGGAGGTCAATAGGCGGAGTGAGCGCCCGTATACGTCGTATTATTCGGATGTTTTATGCTTGGTGGTGTGAGATGTTTCCACGGCCAACTTGGGAAAATATCGTCTATAATACGAGTGTGAAGTATTACGAATCGTGGGATGCAAGTCGAGCAAATTCTGTCTACTATATTAAGCGGTTTAATTCTAGTTTATTTACCAGAATATTTCATGGTGTTTTATTTCTGTTTGTCGGCGTCGCATAGTCTCGTGTTCGTTGAAATGTTTGTTAATTAACTGACGGAAAGTATATCGAGTTTAGTTAGCAGGGATTTCCATTCAAACTTTCAACATTACCACGACTTAATTTAAAAGATTTTTCTCGAGTTTTCCCATACATATAAGATGTAAAACTATTCCGTTATTGGTGTGTTTGCGTGAGCATAGCTTTCGTGGAAACTCGATTACGATATTGGAAATATCTCAATAGACATCGTATTCTAATAAGAGAGAATCGAGGACGACTAGATTGGTATTTTCCTGGGGAATACTGTCGGCAAATTATCACGTTCGGCAATCTTTCGGAAATCCCTCGATTGGTGTCCGAAGAGGAAACCTAATTCGTTGGTTCGAACGATATATTGCGCTACAGAAAGAACTCTAACTAAACATAACTATATTTCTGACAGCTGTCAAATCGTAATAACAGATATTTGTCGCGATTTTAAAAGATGTGTGACTGTCATAATATTTCCGACGACGATTAATTTATATTTATATATTACATATTCCTATCACAGTACCTATTTGACAGCTGTCAAACTGTAATAAAAGTTATTTGTCAGAGTTTTAGCCGTTGTAATTGTCGTAATATCTCCGTCTACGATTAAATTATTCAAACATTATAATTTGTTTATTAAGATTTGACAATCATTCCTGCCATAATACTTATCTGACAGCTGTCACATAATAAAACACAGATATTTGTCGCGATTATAAACGGTTGAATTGTCATAGAATTTCTAACAATTAAATTATAAAGACGTTGTAGGTTTTTGTTAAACTTCGACGGTTTTACCGTTGCAATACTTATCTGACAGCTGTCAAATTACAACAATAGTTAATTATCAGTTTTAACGGCTGCAACTGTCGTAATATCTCCGACTAGGATTAAATTATTCAAACATTATAACTTTTTTTGTTAAGATTTGACATTTTTGTTATTTTTGTCGTAATACTTATCTGACAGCTGTCAAATTGTAATAACACAGATATTTGTCGCGATTATAAACGGTTGAATTGTCATAGAATTTCTAACAATTAAATTATAAAGACGTTGTAGGTTTTTGTTAAACTTTGACTGTTTTACCGTTGTAATACTTATTTGACAGCTGTCAAATTAGGATAATAGTTAATTATCAGTTTTAACGGCTGCAACTGTCGTAATATCTCCGACTAGGATTACATTATTCAAACATTATAATCTTTTTGATAAGATTTGACAGTCATTATTGTCGTAATACTTATCTGACAGCTGTCAAATTGTATCGCGCAGATATTTGTCGCGATTATAAACGGTTGAATTGTCATAGAATTTCTAACAATTAAATTATAAAGACGTTGTAGGTTTTTGTTAAACTTTGACTGTTTTACCGTTGTAATACTTATTTGACAGCTGTCAAATTAGGATAATAGTTAATTATCAGTTTTAACGGCTACAACTGTCGTAATATCTCCGACTAGGATTACATTATTCAAACATTATAATCTTTTTGATAAGATTTGACAGTCATTATTGTCGTAATACTTATCTAACAGCTGTCAAATTGTAATAACACAGATATTTGTCGCGATTATAAACGGTTGAATTGTCATAGAATTTCTAACAATTAAATTATAAAGACGTTGTAGGTTTTTGTTAAACTTTGACTGTTTTACCGTTGTAATACTTATCTGACAGCTGTCAAATTAGGATAATAGTTAATTATCAGTTTTAACGGCTGCAACTGTCGTAATATCTCCGACTAGGATTACATTATTCAAACATTATAATCTTTTTGATAAGATTTGACAGTCATTATTGTCGTAATACTTATCTGACAGCTGTCAAATTGTATAACGCAGATATTTGTCGCGATTATAAACGGTTGAATTGTCATAGAATTTCTAACAATTAAATTATAAAGACGTTGTAGGTTTTTGTTAAACTTTGACTGTTTTGCCGTTGTAATACTTATTTGACAGCTGTCAAATTAGGATAATAGTTAATTATCAGTTTTAACGGCTACAACTGTCGTAATATCTCCGACTAGGATTAAATTATTCAAACATTATAAGTTTTTTTGTTAAGATTTGACAGTCATTATTGTCGTAATACTTATCTAACAGCTGTCAAATTGTAATAACACAGATATTTGTCGCGATTATAAACGGTTGAATTGTCATAGAATTTCTAACAATTAAATTATAAAGACGTTGTAGGTTTTTGTTAAACTTTGACTGTTTTGCCGTTGTAATACTTATCTGACAGCTGTCAAATTACGACAATAGTTAATTATCAGTTTTAAAGCCTACAACTATCGTAACATCTCCGGCTAGGCTTAAATTATACAAACATTATAAGTTTTTTTGTTAAGATTTGACAGTCATTATTGTTGTAATACTTATCTGACAGCTGTCAAATCGTAAAACACAGATATTTGTCCCCATTATAAAAGGAGAACTATCGAACGGTATTATAAATAAGTGCTTTTGTACTTTTCAGAAACGTTGCACCATTTGGAACTATGAGAAATGTCTAATTTCACAATTGAATTCACAATTCTATAATTTTGACAGTTAAAATAAAATATTTGGACAACTGTCAGCAGCCAAATCCGTTAAAAATATATGGGTGTTTGTATAGTTTGACAGCGTGAATAATAATCATACTTCAATCAAATATGTCAAATATTGTTGACAATTATCGAAACTGTCAAATTGGTGCTATTATTCTTTAATTTCACAATTATAGCTGTCAAAAACACATGGCGTATTTATTAATTGTTCATATCTCTAATGTTTTGCAATTTGACGGCTGCCGAATTGTAAAAATACCAATTTACTTCGTATTTCGGACAATTCCAGCTGTCAAAATGAATCTGATAACTGGAAAATTAATAAATCAGTTTTTTTAAGCGATGTAACCGCTAAGAAATTTCTGTCATCTGTCAAATTGATTGATTTTATAAAGCTAGAATGGTTACACCTGGAAGTAGCAGCTGTCAAATTATATCTTAAAAGTTACGAAGTGTCAAAATAGAAAAGACAAGAAAACCGGCTTAAGCTTTCAAAATTGTCGGATACGTTTTGACAGCTATTACGCTCAAATCTAAGAAAATATCCGTTCTTACAGTCTTGTAGCTTTTAAAAGTATTTTAGTGCGGTTTCATCCCCCAAATCATGAAGGAAATCCTAACACCAATTAGTTTTACATTTTGACAGCTGTCATAGATACTTTAATTGTTAAAAGGACGTAAATAATGATGTATGCAAATGTTAAAAGAATGAAAAATGGTTGTTTTAACAATTTGACAGCTGTCAAAGATGTTTAAAAACTTGTGCTGTTTTACCAAGCAAATACCTACTTTTTAACGAGCGATTTTTGGTGCTGCCATCATTAAAATTGTCCAAGTAATTATGCGACGGTTACGTTAGTTTAAAGATTGTAAAAAAGATCAACTGATGTAATAATTTTAACAGAACTACATAATTTACAACTTGAATTGTCACAAATCGTATTGAAACTGTCAAAAATACCTATTTTTGACAATTAATTTTACAATATTACAGTTATTCCCAACTTTTTTGATAGCTACAACTTTCAAATCCGAGAACAATGGTTTGTTTCACAATTTAAAGCGTAACTAATTACCATCAAAGTGCTACCAATTCATCAGTAACTGTTTAGAAAATAATATTTATAATAGAAACACTTATTTTTGATAGCTTTCGTAAAAAATTATAAAGTCTACAGATGATAAAACTGTTAAAATAGCCTATTTTTACAATTTGAAAGTTCTTCGAAATATCACGATGATTTAATCACTTGAAAAATCGCAAAAGAAGAACAGATTTAGTAATTTTACAATAGATAGCTTGCAGCTAGTTGTTATGAAGTAGAATTGAACTTAATTGAATAAATGAACACACTTCTTATCACAACCAAAACAAACAAACTTAGTGTTAAAATGTCAAATATTAAAATTTAGTTCTAAAGTCGCCGGTAGAGTGATACAGTAGCATTTGAACGCGGTTTTTTTGTGTAATTTTGTGTGGTGTTTTGTGTTAATAGTGGAAATTAATCGAAATAAATGTGTTGTGATCGTGTTTATCTATTTCAATACCATCTAAGTATGTCCTGCACGTATTCGGATGATCCTACAGGAATGGAATACAATCATTTTATAAACGTCAAAAACGGTAAGTTTCTTTTTATAAAATGTGAGGTTATATTTACAAACAAGACAATTTTTAAATGTGGCGTGAATACTTTCATCTCTACGATGATAAAAAATACGTCCTAGTTTCGTTCTTTTGCATAAAAAGATACTCGAGATGGAGTCGAATAAAGACTGGAGTAATCTTAGAAATTGCGCAGATACACTGACGCTCATAAGTATAAGTTACGATTTAATATTTTTGAAACGCAATCGTTAAAGCGGTTATTTAAGTTTCTCCTCTATTATAGCCCGAACTTTCGACGCTAGTTTATCGGAGCACAAACTGTAAACATCATCAAGGTCGCCCCCATTATTTTCGTCCTATTTCACCGGAGAAAAGGACTAGTTTAAGCGGATTATATCTCGATTATTAAGACAGTAGCGAAAGCCCACGAAAAACTTGTTTTTTTTTTATATACCTACATATATATGTATATAACAGAATATGAAGGTATAATTTATTATATCCATTTTGACTAGGAAAGGTTCTTAGCGAGTCAAGCTTGTACGAGTACGTTAGTTGACTGGTGATGTACGATGCTGTTTTCGCAGATATCACATCTCCAAAATGGTAACAGTATACGGTTATCTTCCCTCTATATGATTTCCGCGAGCTACGTATCCGTTTACGCCGGCAAATACAAAAAAAAAATGCGGAGGAAATGGAAACCGAGATGATTGAAAAATGTGTTTGTATTTCGCCCAGAACTGTTTCAGTATTTATTGAATTGAATGTTTGCAGGCGACGTAGAAGGTGTTAAATTAATTTTTTGATTGATATATCGGTCCTGGTCGGTTTGCTAACACGAATAAGTGCGATAGGGTTTTGAAGTTATAAATATTTATGGGGTGGAATGAGCTGTTTAGTGTAGTACGTACAGGGAGATCCAAATACAGGGTTGTTCACGGAAATGGTTTGTTAGAATTTTTCATTGTTCCGAAGCACCGCTGACAATGGATTAATATTATGTCTGTGACGGCAAATACAGATTTAGCTCGGACAATTCTCGGATTGTCAGTCACACTAGATGTCTCGATCTGCTAAGCAGTCTAATGGTGATTCCATATACAGTTTACCATGACGTAAAGATATTTTCATCTATTTCATATAGTTACAAGTATCAAATTTCAAGTTTTTGCAATTTGACGTCTGTCAAACTAAGAAAATAACTGTATTTATAATTTAGCAGCTCTTTTTATAGTTTCGTAAACGTCTGAAGATCTTTAAGTATTTAACAGCTCTTACAGTTTCGTAGCTTTAAAAAATCAAGAATACAATTTGACAGCTGTCAAAAATATTAGGGTGTTAAAATCGAAAACCATTACATTTTATCATTTTAGAGCTTTCAGGTGTATTTTGACGGCTACAATTACTGTAAAATTCGAAAAAATACTCTATTTATTATATTTTGACAGTTACACATGTTAAATCCAAAGAAATTAATGTGTAAAATAATCGAATTAAGAATTTTGCAGCTGCCAGAATCGGATTTTGACGGTACATCTGTCAAACGCGAAAAAATTATTGTTTTTACAGTTTGACAGATGTCAGTTTCCGTCCCAAAACAAAGAAATAACCGTTTCTATAATTTGACAATTATAATTGACAACATAGGAGAAAGTAATTGTTTTTACAATTATTGGGCAACTGTTTTGAATTTGGGAATTGTCAGTCCCACTAGATGTCTCAATCTGCTAAGCAGTGTAATGGTGATTCCATATACCTACAGTTTACCATGACGTAAATATATTTTCATTTATTTCATATAGTTACAACTATCAAATTTCAAGTCCAAGTTTTTGGAATTTGACGGCTGTCAAACTAGGAAAATAACTGTATTTATAATTTAGCAGCTGTTTTTATAGTTTGGTAGATGTCAGAAGATCTTTAATTCTTTAACAGCTCTTACAGTTTCGTAGCTTTAACGAATCGATAATGCAATTTGACAGCTGTCAAAAATATTAGGGTGTTAAAATCGAAAACCAATACATTTTATCATTCTAGAGCGTTCAAATGTATTTTAACTACTACAATTCCAGTCAAACTTGAAAAAATACTGTATTTATTATATTTTGACAGTTACACATGTTAAATCGAAAAAAAATAATGGTGTAAAATGATCGAATTAACAATTTTACAGCTGCCAGAATAGGATTCTAACAGTACACCTGTCAAACGCGAAAAAATAATTGTTTTTACTGTTTGACAGATGTCAGTTTTCGTCCCAAAACAAAGAAATAACCGTTTCTATAATTTGACAAATATACTTGACAACGTAGGAGAAAGTAATTGTTTTTACAATTATTCGGCAACTGTTTTGAATTTGGGAATTGTCAGTCCCACTAGATGTCTCAATCTGCTAAGCAGTGTAATGGTGATTTCATATACCTACAGTTTACCATGACGTAAAGATATTTTCATTTATTTCATATAGTTACAACTATCAAATTTTAAGTCCAAGTTTTTGGAATTTGACGGCTGTCAAACTAGGAAAATAACTGTATTTATAATTTAGCAGCTGTTTTTATAGTTTGGTAGATGTCAGAAGATCTTTAATTCTTTAACAGCTCTTACAGTTTCGTAGCTTTAAAGAATCGATAATGCAATTTGACAGCTGTCAAAAATATTAGGGTGTTAAAATCGAAAACCAACACATTTTATCATTCTAGAGCGTTCAGATGTATTTTAACTGCTACAATTCCAGTCAAACTTGAAAAAATACTGTATTTATTATATTTTGACAGTTACACATGTTAAATCAAAAAAAAATAATTGTGTAAAATGATCGAATTAACAATTTTACAGCTGCCAGAATAGGATTCTAACAGTACACCTGTCAAACGCGAAAAAATAATTGTTTTTACAGTTTGACAGATGTCAGTTTCCGTCCCAAAACAAAGAAATAACTGTTTCTATAATTTGACAATTATAATTGACAACATAGGAGAAAGTAATTGTTTTTACAATTATTCGGCAACTGTTTTGAATTTGGGAATTGTCAGTCCCACTAGATGTCTCAATCTGCTAAGCAGTGTAATGGTGATTCCATATACCTACAGTTTACCATGACGTAAAGATATTTTCATTTATTTCATATAGTTACAACTATCAAATTTCAAGTCCAAGTTTTTGGAATTTGACGGCTGTCAAACTAGGAAAATAACTCTATTTATAATTTAGCAACTGTTCTTATAGTGTGGTAGATGTCAGAAGATCTTTTAACTGTTTAACAGCTCTAACAGTTTCGTAGCTTTAAAGAATCGATAATGCAATTTGACAGCTGTCAAAAATATTAGGGTGTTAAAATCGAAAACCAACACATTTTATTAATTTAGAGCTTTCAGATGTATTTTGACGGCTACAATTACTGTCAAATTTGAAAAAATACTGTATGTATTATATTTTCCGAATTTTACAGTTGTCAGAATAGAATTCTGACAGTATTGTTTTTACAGTTTGACAGATGTCAATTTTCGTTCCAAAACATTAATTTCTATAATTTGCCAATTATAATTGACAACATAGGAGAAAGACATTGTTTGTACAATTCGGCAACTCTCTTGAACTTGCGGATTGTCAGTCCCATTAGATGTCTCGATCTTCTAAGCAGTCTAATGGTGATTCCATATGACGTAACGTATCGAAAACGTCGAGAAATGCCGCAAGATAAAAAAAAAACGGGCATTTCTCGACGTTTTCATAGTGTCAAAATAGATCTGGCAGCCGTTTATCATAAAAGACGATATTTTGTTACAGATTTGACAATTGTAAAGTTTTAACAGTTGCAACTGCTGAAGAATTTCTTACTCTTTTAACGGTTGTAACATAAAATACTTGTGACAGCTGTCAAATTGTAGAAACATGTCATTTTTTGTTGTTTTGACTCATCTCGATCTTGATCGAAGCATCGAGCTATAAAAAGATTCATTTGTTTGCAATCTTAGCAGGTATATAACAGTTGAAGCACTTATAAACGTCAAAATATAAAAACAGGTATCGATTTTTTCTTTCAGTTCCGACAATATTGTAACTGTCAAAGTTTTTCTGATAACTGTCATATTGTATAAACTTAATTTTCAACAGTGAAGAACAGTTGAAGGAATATAATTTCTTACTATTGTGACAGTTCTGTCATTTTTTTTCTGATAGCTGTCAAATTCTAACGATATGTGTTTCTTTTGTTGTTTCAACAGGATATTTTTATGCTAAAAGCCTTAAAACTGTACAAGCACTTATATTTTTGCAATTTTGATAGGTGTAGCAGTATTTACGACAGATGTCAAACTGGGAAATCGGATCGTCGTTATATCTGTCAAATTGTTTTAGAAACAAAACAGTAATTTTGGCGGTTATAACAGTAATTCTCAGGTCTGTACTGTTTCGAACGTTGTTATTGTCAAATATTTTTTGACAGCTGGTAAATTTGTATATAAATGTATTTTTTTACAGTATTGTTGTAGTGTAAGGCTTGTATTATTTATATTATCTGTAGGTTTAAATTTGTCAAGGTTGTAAAATTTTACGTAGATTCAAGGCCTACTTAGTTATATTTAAAAAATAAGAATTTTCTGCTTTTAATAAGTGTTACTTATATCTTATATAGTTTTGAAAAAGAGACAGGAATTTGTTACTTCAACAACTATCCCTAAGCTAGTCTCGTTTCGGATTCGATATCTTAATATTGGTTGGCTCTTCTTGTCATTAATACTAAATATACACCCCGTTTAGAGTGCGATAGATAATATTCAGCTCGTTTAACTACATGTCACGCAATTCCTACGTGGACTACATACGTCTCTCATCTAATACCGTTATCTGGTATTCCATCTCGTATTCGTATCAGAACTTGATCAATATAAACACCTAATACACCCCTATAGCATGACATTACCACTAATGCATGTTGTATACATATACATATACCTATGTACATAATACATACTCGTATATATGTATAGTGTGCTCGACTCCACTATGATATATTTACATAACACAGACGCGTCATGTCATGATGTCAGATATTGCTAGAGACACAAGTACGTACAGTGATCTACAAAGGTATCCGGACACGACTAGATAGAGAAATATATTGTGCTCAATACTTTATTCCAAAGAGCTGCAGGGCCAGACAAATGTTGAAAAAATATGTATTTAAATGCACATACATACAATCCTAACAATTTGTAATATCTTCTACAAAATATCACCTACAAAACCATCAACAATCGGAACAGTTCCAATATGAAGGCATTTTTTGGCTTTCTGCAGCCATTAATTAATCCAAACGAGATATAAATTAGATTGAGACTCTCATAGACGTCAACCTCTCTAATCGTTTGATAGACCCTCACGAGGGTATGTGGCGTCAGCGGAACTATACCATTAGAGCACCCACCCGGACAGAATCCGAGAGGTGTAGAGGTACAACTTGTACTAAAGTATACCTCGTTGCATCGAAATAAAATTTGAGTTTGAACTAGCGTTCATATCACGTAGATCCTATTGTTAAATTTGAAAAAAAAACACTAGTAGAATCTATCGACTTGTCTTTGAGAATTATGTTATTGAAAATGAAACTTAGCGTTAGTTAACTTCATTGCAATAAAGTTAAAATCGATAGATTCTACTATAACATCTAAGAATATAATTTAAAATTGAGATGCTGACAATTTGCCACAAGCTCGAAACACCAAGAACGCAGACGAAACAAACGTAGCTGTCATCGCGGACAAATCACAGTATGCGACCAAAATATCTGGTCGTTTGCGAGACGGTAGTAGATGTACAAGAAACGATTAATACCAAAAGAATCCAAAGCACCTCTATGTAGATTAGACCAAATTTACCATTCCGACCAGTAATCAACCCGGAACGACTTACCAAAGCATCAACAATAAGAGAAAGATATCCGTAAGTAGCTTAACACTTATCTCAAGACGTGGACCAACATTCAACGCAATACTCAAATCTTCGATATGAACCGACCTACCAAACCATCAACAATCAAAACAGTTTTAATATAAACGCTTTTTTTGGCATTCTACCGCCATTAATTAATCCAAACGGGATATAAATTAGATTGAGACTGTCCCTTTTGAGACTCTCACGGACGTCAAACCTCTCTAATCGGTTGATAGACCATCACGAGGGTACGTGGCGTCAGCGGAACTATGCCATTAGAGCACCCACCCGGACAGAATCCGAGTGTCAATACAAAGAGAGAGAATCTGACGAACACAAGAGGTGTAGAGGGACAACTCGCAGTAACGTACACCTCGTTGTATCAAAGGTAGGTAATTCTTGCGATTCGAAAATTAACCACCTTCTTCCTTGTATCGACCGAGAAAAGACAACACAACCTATCTTTCGTAATTTCACGAGAAACGATTCCCAACAAGAATTCAATTCGTCCGATGTAAAATACCAACCTCTACCGTTGTCGACGGTCAGCTGAACTGAGTTTGTCGACCTTAGGTCGTTAAAATGTTATTGTGACGTCAATGTGACGTCAATCGGATGTTATAAAAATGTCATTAAGTCTGTATTGTTGTTATTCGGTAATTATGTTATTTTATAATGTATCGGGTAATTAAAAGTAAATAAAAAGAATAAATAATTCTATTCTAGAAAAAGGGAGAGGTATACAGGGTGTTTCAATAGTGCGGTGTCGGTCGGTATCTCGATACCTTTTGAAAATGAAAAAAAACTTTTAAAATGAAAGTGCTTTCATTCTTCAGCGATAGCTCAAAATTGCTTTCGTTTATACAGGGTGTTGGTTTTTTAGTTTTTTAGCAATTAGTATACAATGAATGCAATTTCGGTTTTCCCATTTCCACATTCTAAAGAAATATCGGCAGACGAGAATTCAATAACTTTCCAAATTTATCAGGAGCATCATTCGAGAACTATGATTTGCTTGTTTATTGTCAATACTTGGAAAACCTCCACAGAGATTGTGAGGAGCGATTCCATGATATTTTAAGCATGGACATACCAGACTCAAATGTCAACACAGGAGGATCATCCCAGTTAGAAGAAGAACTAAAATAGAGCTGCAGTAACGTTGGTAACTAAAAAGAGAAATAGGCTTAATATTGTTTTTTTAAGTAAATTAGAGCTTGATAAATAACATTGTATTGGTGATTATAAACTCGTTTTTTTAAATATTGTTTAGTTTGATTCATATAGCAATTGTTACAGTCTTTGCTGTTTAAATTATACACGACATTATTTTGATTATATTTCTTTAATGATGTTTTAAAATTAGTAAATAAGTTTCTATTACTCCTACTCTGTTTTTTTTTCGGTATTGAAAATTTGATATAAGTATTTAAGACCCGCAGCGCAATCTGTTTTATGAAATAAAATGGCGTACATCTAGTTTTCTGTAATCTACGCTTCAGCACAGTCTCAAACCTCCCACCATTTTTATCCTGAAAACTACACCGCCGAAGGATCTCGTTGAAATTCTTGCTGTATAGTTCTAGAACATCCGCAATAGAGGGCGCAGAAGTTTTACGGTGATATCGTTAGCTCTATATTAATTTACTATAGATGCCCTGGTTTAAAATTTATTAACACTAACTATCTGATAATATTTATTGGATGTTGGAATTTATTGCTGCAAAATTGAATATTATTCAACGGGTAAAACTCCTAATTGGAATAAATTGCTTTATTAAAATTAAAATTTAGCAAATCTCTCGTGATAATATATCACATGAAATGACATCGAATTAAATTATGAATATGGGGCGACGGGAAGGGAGGGAGGGAGGAGGGCATATTATTAGTTGTTGTCGATATGACGTCGGTTAGCATTTCGATTATTAAGATTTCTAAAAATAAATTGATATAAACGCTATTTTTAAGGACGTCGTACAGAATTAAACATTCAAATGTCTAAAATGCCGTTAAATAATTCATAAGTTGGGGGTAGATTTTTGGCTAGCGCAGCTATCGATTGTTTCTTGAGAATTTTCTTCTAAATTCTGAATAAATAACATCAACAAGTATAGAAATATATAGATTGTGCGGCAGATGTTTTGAAATTGTTCAAATTTATTTCAAATCGCTTTCACGATGATTTTCATAAAAAAAAAACTGATTATATTTTTTGAAATTCTCTCTGTTATGGGACATCCTGTATTGCACTTTATTGCAATAATGAAGCACTCTGTGTCGGTTGTAGTCGCTCATATCGATTATTATCTTACTATAAAATAAAAATTTTTGATTATGATTGTATTTGCTGTCATTTTTTCATGGCTAATTTGATCCATTAAAAAAATGAGAAAATGCATTTGCGTTTTGAATCGTCCTGTACACAGTTTTCGCAGTACATATTAGCTAAATATCACTTTGCTATAAAACTGTAACAATATCGAAAAGTTATTTAGTAGGCGATGATTTCCATAAAAAATTGACCATAACTTCTGAATTACTCGGTATAACTTAATTAAACGTTACATGGCAGGAATGAGCAAGATGCGTTTAATCTAAATTTGAAATAATATAAGGTCATTAAAAGCCATTTAAAAGAGAGTGTATATTTGATTCACCCTGTATATGTATATGAAAATAATTTTAAAATGGATTAATGGATATATTAAGTTTTGACGCACTAATGCCTCACCCTGTATATTTTTATCGACTATATATTTATTAAATGATTTCGAAGACTTCCTCTGTCTGAGTCTTTATAATGAATCGGACGATTTTCGCCTCTAACGTGGTTTACAAGTCGAGTTACCCTGATTTTCTGCTGCCCCCTGCTTATTTTTATTCCTGAAGGTGCCATTAACGTTAGTGACGAAACGTCGAGTTCTAATTTATTGTAGTAGACTCCCTCCGTCCCCTCCCCTCCAACGTTCATATATTTTTATTGCCTACATCGTCTGATCGCGTTTTATCGATTAGAGATGGAAATTTATCGACTCCATGACTATATCGATTTTTATCGACAATATTGACTAGTATTGGGTATATCGATTATATAGATTTTCATCGACTGCGTCGAACTTCGCAGGCTATAACGATTTTGCTCGATTGTTTTTTTGTTGACTCCGTTGATCGCAATTAACTTCATCGACTATATCGATTTTGAATCGACAAGATTAATTTCTACAGACTAATCGTATATTACCGACTAGAATTGAGTTTCATCGACTACATTAATTCTGAAGCGGATAATATCGATTGTATCGAGTTATATCGACTTTTCTTGATTATACCGATTTTCATCGACTAATGACGATATCAATTTTGTCAACAATATTAAGTATTATTGAGTATATCGATTATATAGATTTTCAACGACTGCCTCGAATTTCGCGGGCTATATCGATTTTGCTCGATTGTATACATTTTTATCGATTACATCGTTTTTTTGTTGACTTCGTCGATTGTAATTAACTATCACTTTTTACAGTCTTCATCGACTATATCGATTTTGAATCGACTACAGACTAATCGTATTTTATCGACTAGAATGGAGTATCATCGACTACATTAATTTTGAAGCGAATTATATCGATTCTATCGAGTTATATCGACTTTCCTTAATTATACCGATTTTCATCGACTAATCAAATGTATGCGTTTTATCGATTAGATATGGAATTTTATCGAGTTAATGACGATATCAATTTTTGTCGACAATATTAACTATTATTGAGTATATCGATTATATAGATTTTCAACGACTGCGTTGAATTTCGCGGGCTATATCGATTTTGCTCGATTGTATACATTTTTATCGATTACATCGTTTTTTTGTTGACTCCGTCGATCGCAATTAACTATCAATTTTTTACAGTCTTCATCTACTATATCGATTTTGAATCGACTACATATTAATTTCTACAGACTAAACGTATTTTATCGACTAGAATGGAATTTCATCGACTACATCAATTTTGAAGCGAATTATATCGATTCTATCGAGTTATATCGACTTTCCTTGATTATACCGATTTTCATCGACTAATGACGATATCAATTTTTGTCGACAATATTAAGTATTATTGAGTATATCGATTATATAGATTTTCAACGACTGCGTCGAATTTCACGGGCTATATCGATTTTGCTCGATTGTATACATTTTTATCGATTACATCGTTTTTTTGTTGACTTCGTCGATTGTAATTAACTATCAATTTTTTACAGTCTTCATCGACTATATCGATTTTGAATCGACTACGGACTAATCGTATTTCATCGACTAGAATGGAGTTTCATCGACTACATCAATTTTAAAGCGGATTATATCGATTCTATCGAGTTAAATCGACTTCCCTTGATTATACCGATTTTCATCGACTAATCGAATGTATGCGTTTTATCGATTAGATATGGAATTTTATTGATTTAATGACGATATCAATTTTTGTCGACAATATTAACTATTATTGAGTATATCGATTATATAGATTTTCAACGACTTTATCGATTACGTCATTTTTCATTGACCCCGTCGATTGTAATTGACTGTATCAATTTTTTTCAGTCTTCATCGACTATATCGATCTTGAATCGAGTATATAATTTCTTAGACTACATCGATTTTTATCAGCTACATCGATCTGAATCGACTATATTAAGTTTTACAGACTAATCGTGTTTTATCGACTACATCGATTTTGAAGCGGATGATATCGATTTTTAACTACGTAATTTGACATATTGATACATATATATAATGACAGATAGAAGCATACTATGTGGAACAATGTTCGGAACAACTTGGAACAATTTTAACAGTATTAAGTTTTAAAGATGGAGTTTCATCGACTACATCGATTTTGAAGCGGATCAGATCGATTTTCATTGATTGTATTGATTATTATCGAGTTATATCGATTTTTATGTTATATCGACTTTCCTTGATCATACCGACTTTCATCGACTAATCGAATTTATCGTGAACTTTCGGTTTTCGTCGACATTTATCGTCCCCCTGTATAGTACAATAGCGTTAGGAAAGTTTGTGTATAGGTTAGCGAGAAGATTATTGCGAGATAAGTTCATCGTTTGTTAGATTGACATTTCGTCGCAGCCAACTCGTTATTAATAAAACAAACAATAGTAACACGACAAACCACGCATGACATATCGAAATAGCGCCCTTTATCTGTGTAGAGGAAAGGCAACCTACGCAACGGCTGTATATCTCGCGTTACAAACGAATATCCTCGGTAATGAAGGGAGGATGTGTTCGCCTCAGATTTTGGCGGATAATCAATACATACACGTAAAGAGAGAGAGAGAGAGAGAGATATCGTAGTGTTAGCAGAACGTAGTGCGGCTTTACATCACCGGCGGCGCTTCGGTTTCGGTCTCGAACGCCGAGGGCTTCCACATCAGCTGGTAAGGCCGAAAACATTTTCCGTAAATCATTCGAAGCCGAACGACGTTGAGTTGCACGTCTAAACTGAAAAACGAAGCTCTCCGTCTAATATAAACAATCGAAAGCTGTAATAACACGGAAGTATTAAAAAACAAAATAGCATGTCGCGCCAAATCGACGTGTTTTAAAATTATTTATCGAACCACGCAGGGCCAAATTAATATTCTAAAAAAATTAAAATTAATCAAAAAATTAAATTAATAAAGATGTAAAATTAAAAAAGTTTTAATAAGTTCTATAATATGTGAGGATTAAATTGATTAAAATTTAAATTAAAGCCGAAAAGTAAAATAACATCGACATATCAACTAGTTTATCACATCGGACGACAACATTCCACACACACACACACACACGAGGATATCACGTTTACGTGTAATGAAAGGATTGCCAACAATAACAAAGAAAGGATAGTATTTTTTGATAAATTTATTGTTACCACAAGTTTCCTAGATACATATATTAGAAATAAATAATAAAATTATAGTGTTTATCTTTATTTTTTTTTAGAATTAATTAAATGTGCTCAAGATATTTTCTTAAACGAGGAAATATATATCCAAGTTGTACTACACACACGGTTATAGCTGAAGAAGGGTCCAGTAGTTCTTAAGATAAAGATAAAATTTATATAAAAAAAAAGAAAATTATATATTACATATGATAGATATTTTTGTGCCAAATTTAGAAGAGAAACCGAAACCATATTTTTAGATGATAAAAACACAATTAATATTGGTATAAATCTACACTCCCCCTCTCTCCCTCACCCCTTTTGATATAAAAAAAAAGATTTTTGGCGCGTCTTTTGTTATCTTAACACCTTCCTGGCGTTTAAACGGGTTGTTTTAAAACACGAAACACGATAATAGTTTTAAATAAATGGCTACAAGTTCCGCCGATATCAAACCTGTGATTGCAACTGTCAGTGGTGCCCACCCTAATCCCGAAGGAGAAATGGACGCCTTATTATTAGGCAGGACTAGGGTATGTTCGATGTGCCTTAGTTTTGGTGTTGTGTGTGTGTGTCCCCTTAAATGTCGTCGTACCTATTTATAAATTGTAAATTAATTAAAATATTATAATTTGTGACAGCTGTCAAACTGCTGTTTGTTTCGATTATGTCAAAATTAAATTGACATCTTCGTCGAATTGTTCTTTTTCTTAAACCGTTTCTAACTGTTTCTTTCTCCGGAATTTATAAGAATAGTATTAGCAAGTATCAAAATAGATCTGACATCTGTCAAATTGTTAAAGCGTTATTTTTGACGGGGTTAACACTCGCAGTCGTTACATCTTTTCTTGGGCGCTGTCACACTAAAACAACACTTTTTTTCCGTAATAATTCGGCAAAGGTGATAGTTAAAATACTCTTTTGACAGCTGTCAAACTGTTGTTTGGTTCGTTTGTCAAAATTAAATTGACAACTTTGTCAAATTGTTCTTGATTTTTATTGTTTCTGTTTCTTTTCCGGAAGTCATAAGAATAATATTGTAAGTATCAAAATAAATCTGATATCTGTCAAATTGTAAAAGTAAAAGAAAACGGTTATTTCTTGCTATTCCGACGCTCTCGGATGCTACAAGTTCTCGACAATTGTCGAATTATAAAAGCGTTTAATTTCTTGCCGGTTTGGCGTGTGTAATAATTAAAATTGTTTTGACAGCTGTCAAATTGCACGATTTTGACAGATGTTACTGTTAATATATTTTCGACAGCTACGAAAGTCAAACTATCTTTAATAGCTCCCAAATTATACACACAGTTATTTGGTACAGTTGTCAAAATTTGAACTATAGGTACTGCTTACGTTTATAAAAAAATTGTAATTACTTCGTTTTTTAAATCTGGATAGTAGCTGTCAAATTATTATAAGAGAGTCGCTGTCGCACTATAAAAACACTTTATTTCCGTAATAATTTGGCAAAGGTGATAGTTAATATACTCTTTTGACAGCTGTCAAACTGTTGTTTGTTTCGTTTGTCAAAATTAAATTGACAACTTTGTCAAATTGTTGTTGTTTTTTTTTTATTGTTTCTAACTGTTTCTTTTTTGGAAGTTATAAGAATAATATTGTAAGTATCAAAATAAATCTGATATCTGTCAAATTGTAAAGAAACAGAAAACGGTTATTTCTTGTTATTCCGACGCTCTCGGATGCTACAAGTTCTCGACAATTGTCGAATTATAAAAACGTTTAATTTCTTGCGTAATAGTTAAAATAGTTTTTGACAGCTGTCAAATTGCAAAAAAAATGGATGTTTCTCGCGATTTTGACAGGTATTACTGTTAATATATTTTCGACAGCTACCAAAGTAAATATAAAAAATTATAAACACAGTTATTTCGTACAGTTGTCAAAATGTGAAAATAGGTACTGCTTACGTTTATAAAAAACTCTAATTAATTTTGTTTTTAAATCTTGATAGTAGCTGTCAAATTATTATAAGAGAGTTATTTTTGACGGGGTTAACACTCGCAGTCGTTATATCTTTTCTTAGGCGCTGTCAACACTATAAAAACACTTTATTTACGTAATAATTTGGCAA
This sequence comes from Holotrichia oblita, assembly GCA_023690525.1. Lineage (NCBI taxonomy): Eukaryota > Metazoa > Arthropoda > Insecta > Coleoptera > Scarabaeidae > Holotrichia > Holotrichia oblita. The sequence goes on along the minus strand of CM043016.1, from coordinate 9,098,354 downwards.
AGGTGATAGTTAAAATACTCTTTTGACAGCTGTCAAACTGTTGTTTGTTTCGTTTGTCAAAATTAAATTGACAACTTTGTCAAATTGTTGTTTTTTTTTATTGTTTCTAACTGTTTCTTTTTGGAAGTTATAAGAATAATATTGTAAGTATCAAAATAAATCTGATATCTGTCAAATTGTAAAAAAAAAAGAAAACGGTTATTTCTTGCTATTCCGACGCTCTCGGATGCTACAAGTTCTTGACAATTGAATTATAAAAGCGTTTAATTTCTTGCCGGTTTGGCATGTGTAATAATTAAAATAATTTTGACAGCTGTCAAATTGCAAAAACGGATGTTTCTCGCGATTTTGACAGGTATTACTGTTAATATATTTTCGACAGCTACCAAAGTATATGTAAAAGATAAGGGGTAAGAAAGTAAGTAATTTGTTTCAGATTTAACAATTGAAATCGATAAAATGTGCGTAACAGCTATAACTGTTGAACTATTTTTAATAGCTGTCAAATTATAAACACAGTTGTTCGGTACAGTTGTCAAAATGTGGAAATATGTACAGTTTACATTTATAATAACTGTCAAATTATAAAGAGCTCTCATTAGTCTTTTTTTTTTATCATGTCAAATTATCTGTCAAATTATTATAAGACGGGGTTAACACTCGCAACCGTTATATTCTTTCTTGGCTGTTGTCGCACTATAAAAACATGTGATAGTTAAAATCTATTTTTGACAGCTGTCAAACTATCACAAATTTTTGTTGGTTTTTTTTTTACGTTTAGTGTTTTTGTTGATTTTATTATGAACGGATCTAGCTGTTGATAGCTAAATTATTAAACCAGTATAATTGACTATCAGATTTGACAAAATGTAACTGACAACTGTCAATTTTTAGTTTTTTTTTGTTACTGTTCTTATATATACAATTATATCTTTCCTAATGATCGTCAAATTATGAAAGTATCTAAATTTTCATATGACAGCTGTCAAAATCGTAGAAAAAGATATCTGGTGTATTTTTTTTTTCGTCAATACAGTCAGACTTTATTTTTGACAGCTATTAAAAACAAAAAAACCTGTATTTAAGTATTACGATGTTCATTTATTTCATTTGTTAACATATTTATGACAGCTTTCGAAGTTACTATTTTGACAGGTGTAACTCTCATCATATCTATTACCTTAAAATACAAGACGTCATAGATTTTGCTGAACGTCGCCAAACCATAAAACGTTTTATTTTCTTGTAATTTTGGTGGGCGTAAGAGTTAAAATATTTATGACAGCTGTCAAACTGCCAAATTAGGTATTTCTTGCGATTTTAACAGATCAAAGATTCGGCAAGCGTAACTAATAAAATACGCTCGACACGTGACACAAATTATATAATTAACTTATTTTTTGTGTGCAGATCTGACAGTAGTAACTGTCAAAAGCATTGCTTATAGCTGTAAAATTATTTCGACGTTATAAATCGTCTTCAATCCCATCAAACTATAAAAGTACGTAATTTCCTATTATAGCGATCATTTTAACGGTCAAGATATCTTTGACAGCTGTCAAAATATGAAAACATGTTACAGGATTTTTCTCTGAAAGTTATCAGACAAAAACATTTACTTTCTAACAATTTTGCTATCACAGCATTTATGACAGCTGTCAAACTGCCGAATTAGGTATTTCTCGCGATTTTAACAGCTTCGACTCTAAATCGAATTATAAAGGTATCATTGATTTGTCTCAGAGATTATTAGAGATATGTAGTCAATTATACAATTACTTTATTTTTCTTTGTACATATCTGACAGTTGTAACTGTCAAAAGCATTTCTGATAGCTGTAAAATTATGACGACGTTATATAAATCGTCTTCAATCCTATCAGACTATAAAGGTACGTAATTTTCTACTATAGTGATCGTTTTAACGGTCAAAATATTTTTGACAGCTGTCAAAATATGGAAACGTGTTATTTCTTGCTGTTGCAGATTTTTTTTTAACAGATGTTAATATTATTAAAACAGAATTTTCTAGACGAAAACATTTACTTCCTAACAGTTTCGATATTACAGTATTTATGACAGCTGTCAAACTGCAACACCAGGTATTATTTACGGTGTTAAAAAGGCATCAAATTATGAAATAATTGGCGTTTTGGAGTTGTAATGGTGGTACTGTGTGCAAGTATTAACAGTCAACTTTTAGTTGGCTGACAGCTGTCATATTGTATCTGTCAAACTTTGAAAGGCATATTTTATGAATATTTTGACAGATGTAGAAGTTGGAAGTTTTTCTGTATAATTGTAGAGTTTGTATGTACTTGCATGCAACTATTTTCTCGCGTCTAGATTGATGATTTCCACGAAAAAAAAAACTATTTTCGAAATAAAGCAAAACAAAATTAAACATTTCTTCTCCGTTAGACGACTTTGTTAGATTAGGCGCGATGATAGAAGACGTCTTTAAATTTGCGCACAAACTTAATCTGGTAGATGGGGCTTATCAAAATCAGACGTGTGTCTGTTAATCCATTATATTCCATTCAGTGTATTTCTAAATATTTACGAATTTATCGAAAAGACGTCAACATTTATAGGTTGCTTATATATCTATAAAAAAAAAGAAGAATAAACAGATCTATCTTCCGCTGAATGGATACAAAAATACACAAAAGAATGTATAAAATACCGGGTTACTTATTTCTTTTATTACACGGTTATAAAAATATACTCGTCGTATACTTAGAGATGAATACCGTGCTTTCTTTAACGTTTAATAAGAAGGGATATTATCGATTAGGATTTATATTTATTATTAGGTGGTAATAAGAATTTAATCCGTTAATACTTGTTGAATTATAAATCGGCATACCTCGCTGGGAAACAAATATTTGTCGTTGCTAATTACGGAATTATATCCGGTTATGTCAATAAACGTCGAATTACGGTCCCTGACCAACTTTCGACGGGGGCGATATATTATTAAAAGTGAACATGCTTGGAGAGGGAGGGAGGTATCAAACGCCGAAATTTATAGTTGGGTTTGGAAGATTTACGGGTGAGACGAGAACGGAGAAGGGTTTCCCTAAGAAATTTGTACACATTTTTCTTCATTTGTCGATTCCGGGCGAGATAAACATTTCCAGTTGGAAATACATGGTTGGAGTGAAGTGGAAATCCACAGGGAAAAACTATCTTTCTTAGCCTAAAACATTTTTTTACATGGAAGAAGGAGCGAATATAAAATTCCGTTTTAAATTAGGTGAAAATGGTGCAGAAACGTACGAAACGCTCAAAAATGTGTACTTCATAAGTAGAATTTCAAATCTGGATTTCCATATTTTATCGGGGGTGCCGCAAGAATCCATTCTTGGACCTTTATTTTTCATTATTATATAGGAATATGCCGAACTATTAAAAAATTATAAAGTCGACTTCATTTCTACAAATCTGATAGTTATAATTGCCGAAATAGGTCTGACAGGTGTCAAACTGTAACAACGTTATATCTTTTACTAGAACTTACCAAACTTATAAAATCATAAATTACATTGCAGATTGGCATTTGTTGTAAAATTGAAAACAAACGTATCGCTTACGATTTTGACAGGTGTCATTCTGGTCCCAGTGACGGCAGCTGTCAAATTATAAAAAAAATGAATAATTAGTTTCAAATTTGACAATTATACCGATAAAATACACGTGACAGCTATAAAATGTCGTAATTTAATTTTTCTCCCAATTCTGACAGTAGTAACTGTCAAACTGTAAACGTCCAGAATTTTTTTATAATTTTGTGACTGGCAAAATATTTATGACAGCTGTCAAATTATCAATTTGCTAGCGCTCTGAGACGTTGTATCTTTTTGACAGGTGTAACTCTCGTCATATTCACGGCAGCTGTCAAATTATATAAAATATATGTGACAGGTGTCAAATTTTCTAATCAACTTTTTGCTAAATCTGATAGTAGTAACTGTCAAAGTATTTTTGACAGTTACCAAATTATATTTTTTTTGCAGTGTCAACACACGTTATATATTTTCGTAAATACCGTCAAACTATAGAAATCCGGAATCTCTTACAATTTTCACAGTTGTAACTGTCAAAATATTTCCGATAGTTGTCAAATTGTGTGCAAACGTATCAGTTTGCAACCTGCTAGTGCTTTGAGACGTTATCTTTTACTAAAAAGCATCATACCATAAAAGCACGATTTTGACAGATGTAACTCGTATCATTTAGTCGATAGCTGTCAAATTATAAAAAATCAATAATTTATTTTAGATTTGACAATTTCACTGATAAAATACGTCTGAAAGCTGAAAAATTTTGGAATTAATTTTTTATTCCAATTCTGATAGTAAGAACTGTCAAACCATTTCTGACAGTTATCAAATTATAATGACAGTTATTTTTTTCACAGTATCAACACTTGTTATATCTTTTCATGAATACTATCAAACTATAAACGTCCGGAATTTCTTGCAGTTTTCACGGTTGTAACTGTCAAAATATTTATGACAGCTGTCAAATTATAGAAACTTCTGCTAGCGCTCTGAGACGTTATCTTTTACTGAAAGGCATCACACTATAAAAGCACTTATTTTATGATCATATTGAAAAATACGGCATTCTTTACGATTTTGGCAGGTGTAACTCTTGTCATATAGTCGATAGCTGTCAAATTATAAGGAAAATTGAATAATTTATTTCAGATTTGACAGTTATACTTATCGATAAATTACACATGAAACTGTACAATTTCGTAATTAAATAATTGTTCTTGCATTTCTGACAGTAGTAACTGTCAAAGGAATTCCGACAGTTCTTTTTTTACAGTGCCAACACTCGTTATATCTTTTCGTGAATACTATCGAACAATAAACGACCTTCTTGCAATGTTTACTATTGTGACTGTCAAAAATATTTATGACAGCTGTCAAATTATCAATCTACTAGCACTCTGAGACGTTGTATCTTTTACTAAAAGGCATCAAACTATGAAAGCATATATTTTATTATCATATTGAAAAAATACGGCATCGTTTACGATTTTGACAGGTGTAACTAGTAGCTGTCAAATTATAAAAAAGTTAATACTTGATTTCAAATTTAACAATTGTACCTATAAAATCTATGTGACAGCTGTCAAATTTTGTAATTAATTGTTTTCCAATTCTGGCAGTAGTAACTGTCAAAGTATTTCTGACAGTTACCAAATTACGTTGACTGATGATTATTTTTTTACAGAGTCAACACTCGTTATATCTCTTTGAACTATTCTCTCTGTATACCTTCGAACTATAGAAGTCCGGAATCTCTTAGAATTTTCACAGTCGTGACTGTCAAAATATTTGTAACCGCTGTCAAATTTTAAAAAAATACGGCATTTCTTACGATTTTGACAGGTGTAACTCTTGTCACATTGTCGACAGCTGCCGTATTATATAAAGAAAATGAATAATTTATTTCAGATTTGACAATTTTACTGATAAAATACGTCTGACAGCTGAAAAATTAATTTTTACTTCCAATTCTGATAGTAGTAACTGTCAAAACATTTCTGACAGCTATAAAATTATGATGATAGTTATTTATTTTGTGTGTCAAAACTCGTTATATCTCTTCATGAATAACATCAAACTAATAAGTCTAGAATCTCTTGCAATTTTCGCAGTTTTAACTGTCAAAATATTTCTGATAGCTGTCAAACTGTAAAAAGGTATGAATTTGCAATCTGCTAGCGCTTTGGGACGTTGTACCTTTTACTGAAGCATTTATTTTATTATCATATTGAAAAATACGACATTCCTTACGATTTTGACAGATGTAACTCTTCTCATATTGTTGACCGCTGTCAAATTATAAAAAAAATGAATCATTTCTTCTTACAATGTCAACACTCGTTATATCTCTTCATGAATACCATCACATTATAAAAACATCACCAGTGTCAAAATGCTTACGATAGCTGTCAAATTGATTACTTACGATTTTGACAGGTGTAACTCGCGTCATATTATCGACAGCTGTCAGATGATAAAGTAAAAATTATCGACAAAATACAGATGGATCCAGAATTTCTTAGAATCTCCACGGTTGTAACTGTCAACATATTTTTGACAGCTGTCACATTGTAAAAACGCGCGACTTTTTGTTGTTAAAAGGTTTGCAGGCGTTATGTTCGGAAATCGTTAAATTATACAACCTCACACAGTTTTTGCTGTCTTTTGATGGTTGTAACAGTACTAATTAATGACATGAAAGTTTACGTTAACCAACTGAAATATTTGATCCACACAGTATATACCCGCAACTCTAGCTTCGGCGATTCTGGCGGCAATTGTACGGAAGTTGAGGGAGGAGAGGGGACGAAACTTTCTTTTAATAAAACTCCATCATCTGAAGTACAACATAATCCTTAATAATTCCTACGCTCGCCTCGATAGTAGACTCTCCTCTACCAATATTTACTTCAATTTAATTCCGATTAATTCCTCTTAGTCTTCACCGCCCGGCAAGAATGGATTCCGTCGACTCGTAATATTGAAATCGAATTTCGGCCGGCGACTTACCGATTCGATAAGATCAGAAGAGAGAAAAGATGGTTAATTACCATCGACGTTTTCCCCTAATTGCCCTTATACGACGGGCACAAAGTAAATTCAATTTCCTTTCCGATTCAAAGCGCGAAAAAAAAATGTAGAGCGAGAGAGAAAGCGCTTTCATCCTCTTACACATCCTAAGCAATCGTTTTCTCTCCGTTTCCTTTTGCATTCGCTTTTAGCGCTAATGTTCGAATAGCTAGAAAAGAAATTTTGTTTTAATCGCAGATATATTTCCACTTGTAGATCAAATAGAAAAGGTAACTAATTAAAAATCAATTTATTCCGGAACATAAATTAAAGTAGGTACAGTCAAGTCTAAAAATATATATCTGCCAGTAGAAAAGTATAATTAAAAAAATTGTTTGCTGAAAAACTCACTCGAACATGTGTATGTAAAAGTCAATTTAAGGACGTTGTTTAGATTGGTCGCCCACTCTGCGCTCCTTCTGTTACGTTATTGTTGATTTATTGTAGAATCCGATACCGCAGTAATTGCTGGCACTCCTCGCTTTATTGACTCTGTGAGGGAATGGTACGACCCTACTTTTAGATTGACAGGTGCGATAGCAACGTATGTACATACATACGTTAATGAGTAAAAGTGTCCTAACATGACTCTTCGAACTGAAGGTTAAATGTTCGATTGTGATGGATTAAATGGTCAATTATGTTTACAGGTTATGTTGATGAAATATTACTTTTATATATCTGAACACGATCTGTAATAGAAATGCTAAAAAGTTAAGAGCTCGTTTTGTTAACGATTAATTGACTCTATATGCGTAAAAATTGTCAAATAATAATATAATTTGACAGCTGTCAAACACCGTTCGATGACAACAGTACACAAAATTGGAAAAAAATGATCGAGATTACAATTCCACATATGACATATTGGTTTTGACACTCAAACCTGTTAAATTTGAATAATATTTTTACAGTTTGACAGCTGTCAGAAGTATTTTAATTGTTGTAGCCGCGAAAAGTGTTGCAGCTTTTCAAGATAGGACAACGTCGCGCCGTGGGTGTGTTCACATTATGAATACATTGTTTTTATGATAATTTGACAACTGTCAGAAATGTTTTTTTTTTGACAGCTGCCAGGAGTATTTGAGCT